>CM046668.1:134909245-135003556 GCA_025594165.1 Tamias sibiricus | reverse complement strand
TATACAGTCATCACGTGTAACAAAACCTCAGGCAATTTAAATGGATGGCATCATGTAACAAAAGTAAAAAGTAATAGCTAACGTTGACGGGTGTTTGCTGCAAGCCCGGCAGCATTGTAAGAGCATTACACACAGAGGCAAGAGTGTATTAGCTCATTTAATCCCCACGACAAAGCCAGCAGTGTTATTTTTACCCCCACTTTAAAGATAGAGCAAAGCACAGAAATTAGCAGTAACTGCTTAAGTTCACAAATCCCATAAGTGATAAAATTGGGATCCTCACCAGACATTCTGAATCAAATCTGTACCCTCGCATGCTGTGCTGAAGACTTCCTTACTGCAGACTTGAATGTCATTCCACTGCAAACTTGTCGGTGTAGTTGTGAACCAGGCTTTAAAATTGCAGTCCATCTCAGTCAGGTGGAAAAGTGTCTTAATCCCTGAACTTGACACGAATGTCAGCATAGCCCCGGGTCCTCGAGCGCAGCCGTGTTGGACGAGAGAATTTTCATTCCACTTAAGCCGGGATCGAGCGTGGGGGTTTAGAAGCCGTGTTTTTGGAAGGGGAGGGGAGGTGAGTTGCAATCTGTGGGGGGGAGGGCTCTCGCGTGTGTCCCAGAGGACAGCAGGAAGAGCTCCCTGGGTCTCACCAACCCTCGCGCTCCTGTGCCGCGGTCCTGGCCGAGTGGCAGGTCCTGGGATCCCTGAGAAGCAGGAGGGTGTGCAGGGTGGCTCTGAAGGGTGACGCACAGCTGTGGCCTGAGGCATCAGCTGCAGGTGGTCAGTGGCACGGGTGCTCCCCGGCCTCAGAGTCCTGCAGACTTGCGGAGGGGATGGGTGGAGCCCAGGGCCTGGACTTGGTGGCACGTGGGCGCGGGAGGGGAGGCAGGCAGGCAGGCGGCTGCCCGCTCAGGACCCTCGCTGTCCCCCAGCAGCAGGAAGGTGTCTTCAGGGTGGGGAGGGCGTGCTCTGCTCCTGCTGCGCAGCCTGCAGCAAGGCGCCCCTGGTGGGCAGAGGGTGGTGCGCCTGTCTCCAGGCCGCAGGCTGGTTTGGGATCCTTCTCCACAGCCTCTTTTCCAGTTTATAAAAGGAAGAGTTGAGGTGTGGCCCGGGGTTCCCGCTGTCAGAAGGGGCCAGGGAGGGGTTCCAGGGCACTCAGGTGCTCGGGCTGGGCAGCAGAGGGCTGGCCTTCGCACAGCCTCTGTTGTAGGGCGGGTCGCTCAGAAAACACACCAAGTCCCAGCTTTGTTCAAATCGAAGAGTCTTTATTTACTGGCCGGTGACTGCTCCCTGCAGGACCCTTAACTGTGTCTGCAAGGAGCAGCCCGAGCCTGAGCATTTCAGGATATTGAAAAGCAAAACCCACACCCGGGTTGACGTGGCTGAAGCAAGCAGGTGCAGAAGCTGCACTGGGCAGTTGGCGAGGCAGTGCAATGGGTACTACGTTGGTATTTCCCACGGGACTTTCCAGGTTGGCGTAGCAGCACGCAAGCAGAAGGGAAGTGGGTCAAAATGACCCTAGTTCAGTACAATTCAGAGAATGGTCACTAACGTCTACACAACCAATCTCTGACAGGGTACACTGCCCAAGAAAAATGGAAACCAAAGAGAACGATTTTGCATCGTATGAGAATCCCTGTCCTGTGTGGCCAAGTATGCCGTGCTAGGTAACTGTGCATGGGTGGGGCAGAGGCGGGCTTTCCCTGGGAGAAGCATTTCCTGGTGACGTGGAGTCTCAGGGTACGAGGAGTCTGTCTGGTCAGTGCCCCTAGATGGCCTGGCCTTCCAGCCCGCCTTCCTCCCTCCCTCCTGGGCCCACCCTTTCACTTTCGCTCATGATCAGTACGTGCCAAGACTTTGGCCAACACGTCCCAGGGACGTGCGTGTTGAAAGGCCTGTACACCCCAGGGCAGGACTGGCCGTCACCCAGCTGGCCTCCAAGTCCCCCACACCCGGGCTTGGTCAAGGAGATGGCTGAGGAGGGGTCCAGCTTACATTCAGAGGCTTCCCCAAGCCTCCCAGAGTTGTTTGTTGAAAAACTGTCAATTCCCTGCGGATTGGAAGAGCCAGCCACCTCTGTCACACACCAAGTCCCCACCTGAGTTTGTGTCACAGTGGGTGAGCCCTCGATCGCCCCGTCAGTCCTTCTGCCGGCTCCTGCCTGTCCGCCCTGGCATCATGGTGTGGCAGGGCCAGTTCGTGCCGCAGCCCCACCAGCCTTCTGCCTGTTTCTTCACGTCCATTTTCCCATGATCCTAAAATCAGCTCAGTTACTCCCCCTCCCTGCCACCTCCCCCCCACAAAATTGGAGTTGTGTTAAAATTAGAAATTGATCTAAGAAAAACAAATACCTTTATAACACTGAATACCACCTCTTTGTTCATATAGCAGGAACCACTCAATTTGATCCTACACATTTTGTGGGTACTTACAATAAGACAGAATCACTCTTGTACAGCAAAGCCCTCCTCTGGGTCTCCCACCCACTTCTCCTGCGAGCTCATTTCTCTCTCTGTGGACCGCAGCCATTAGGATGGAAAGGACCTTCCCTCACCCAGAGGGCCCTCGGCTACTCCTCAGGCACCCATAGGCAGCTGAGTGACGGTGGCCTTCACATCTGTGCGTCTTGAATTTTAGGTCTTATGAAACAGTTCAAGCCTGCAGGAAATCTTCAGCTGCCAAGAGCTCTATCCAGATTTGACAGATACTAAATTTTTTTCCATGGTAATGTTCGATACCCTCCTTCAAAATACTGTCAATGACCTGGAATCCCTCCACCCTCCTCCCTCCTCCTCCTCCTCCTGGGGTAACCACTGTGCTGAAGAGGGTGTCTGTCCCTGTGATCACACTGCACACACATAGGTCATGTTGGTGTTTTCAAAGTGCATTTATGTTACGTGGTCTTCGAAGGTTTTCCTGATTTAAAGGTGATAAATGTACTCCCAGTGGGAAAGCGCCTCTGTAGAAGTTCAGGTGCTCTGTAGCACTCTGCTTAAGGAAGCTGCTGTTGGCAGTTGGGTCAGGATTACTTCCCTTGCATGTAACAGAACCAGACCTCCTCTGAGCTGCCTAACAGAGTTCCTCCCAGAGGGAACTAAATTGAGTGGCACGGTTATCACAATACGCGGCTCTCTACTGATGGCTCTTCATTGTGTTAAAAAAGGAAAAGAAACCTTAACAAATGTCGGTGGCTGGACTGCACTTCAGCAGGGACACCGTCCCTGATTGCGCACGGAGCCTCAGGATTCTGCACGTGTGGCTGGTTGTTGATGGGGGCTACCACCTGCCCCAAGAGGACAGCCCGGAGGAGCAGCTGCGAACTTGGAGCAGGATGAGACAATGAGAGGAAGTGTCCCTGTAAACGGCTCCGTGCAAGGAAAGGTGGTTTTTCCATTTGCCTTTTTCCTGAGCAATTTGACTTCCTAACTACATGGTCCAGATTGTTGCAGAGACTGTGTAAACCATGTGTTTGTTAAATGACAGCGACAAACATGTGGAAGTCTGATTAGCATCAACTTCCCCAAGGAAAGGGACTTCTCTCCCAGGCTAGCGTAGGCTGCCGGTACCTTCTGGATGTGAGTAAGAGGAGGAGGAAACGGGGACTGCGTGGTGGCATCCGGCCCTGGACCTGCGCAGCCTCCTCAAGCTCCTGTCCCAACACAGTTGTCCTTGTGCACTGTGACAGAGGAGTGGCGGCCTTAGGACAGGGCTGTCCATCCTCGATGAGAGAACACACAGGAGCTGGCCAGAGCCCGTTGCTTCTCACTCTTGGTTCCATTGGGTTCCATTGGGTGGTAGCAGACCAGGAAAATCAACCAGTTTACTACTTTTGAATGGAATCAAGATTTTATTTTTATATTAAACTCACTCAGAAAGTAGTAAAGGACACGTAAAAACCCCTGCATTATTTATTACACACTGGAGAAGCTGACTGGCCTGGATAAAATGGTGATATTGGATGATTGATGGTAAACCAGTTAAAAACCAGGCAGGCAGGCCTGGTTCTTGCATCCTGTGTTGGATCCAGAAGTCTAACCGTGGCCACTGTTCCCAGGTCAGACGTATCCAAGGACACGCTGTGCAGGCCTGGGGACACTGAGGCTGGAGATGAGCTCGCAGGCTCCTGGTCGATGGCCACGGTGAGCCATCCAGACTGGACATCTGAGAGGGCCAAGGCAGAGACTGGGTCTGTGTCAGTGGCACTGTCCTTGTCACTGCTCAAAAGGATAGTGAGGAAACATTTTTTAAATGTCCCTACTTCTGACTCTGTCCCTGCAAGACAAGGATTCACAGCGTGATGAAACATTGCATTGAGGCAAACAGTGGGTAAAGTGGGAGCCCTGAGAATTAGGCTTGTTCCCCAGGCTCCTGAGGCCTCTGGGGGCTCCTGGCTTGCCTGCAGCAGGTGTCTGACAGGTGCACCACTTAGGCTGAGCTCTTGCCTCCGGTCACCTCGGAAGACGGCTTGTGCATTCCTTTGATCTTAGTTCTTTGGAAGTGCCCGTGATGCCCATGCACTTGTGTCCAAGGCCTACCCAGATGCCCCGCATCACGACTTTAGGTCTGCAGTCACTCTGTCTGAAGGGTTCCTTTTAACAGGAAGTGGACGCCTTTGACCCGTAGGTCCCCTCTTTTAATTTGTGAATCGGGGCAGAAGTGTAACTACGAGGTGCAGAGAGGGCAGTAGTAAGGAAACCCCATTCCTCTTCTTTCTCACTTGCTTTTGATGTTATTGTTGCTGAGATTTTGCTCATTTTTAAAGCCTTTCTTCTTTTTGGTTTCCACCCCATGTCTTGAGGTATTAAATCACGTCTGAGCTAACCCTCAGGACGGTACAAGCTTGCGATCACGGCTTTGCTTCTGGTGAAGGGGATTCTTGAGAAACGCAGCATGTGTGTTGGTAAATGTGCCCTGCTTCTCCTAGAAGCCTCTGTGTGCTTGGCCCCATTATGCCAGTCGTTACCTGAGCAACAAATAGTCTTTGTCGGAAGGCAGTGTTTCGCTCTTACAGATGATGACTTCATTTGCTGATTTGTGAGGGGATAGTCTATCTAAATTTTAGAAAAGATGATGACATTTTTCAAGGAGAGTTGCAAGGGAGTGGTTGGTAGGCAGATGTCCACCTGGAAGAAAGGAAATTCCAAAAACTCTCCAACAAAGTGACTTGTTCTGAAATCCCTAGTATATTTGACCAGGCACAAGAAATTATATTTTCCCTCAGCTTCCCTGAGATCATGTGTTTGCGTTGGTTATTAAGCAGGGTAATGACTCCGTGTTCTTAGAATAGGTCAGAATTTTTTGAGTTCGTCCTTTTATTTGACAGTTGTTGGTTGAGCTGTCCCACGTCCAGCCGCCAGGGTGCAGGGTAGAAGGAGAGCAGGGTACAGCCAGGGTTACCAGGCGTGCACAGCCGTGGGGACACGCGTGTGTGCAAGAACTCGGTCACCGTGCGTGATCAGAGGACACGAGGGAGCCGGGGAGGGGAATGGTGGCAGGCAGTGGGTTGAGGAACTGGGGCCAGGACTGAGGGGTGTAAGGGGGGAGGCGGGGTGCTGGGTGGAGCGTGGGGTGTTGGCATCGCAGAGCTCACAGTTGGTGGCTGTGACAAGGTGACTGACGTAGAGCAGAGGAGAGGTCATTGGGAAGATGAAGTCAGGAACTGAGAGACCAGGTGACAGAAGGACCTCTGCATGGACATTCGGGGTGAGGTAGGTGGTGCAGGGAGGAGGCCGTGACCAGCACCAAACTCGTGGGGGGACTCGGGTCGGGGGGTTGGCAGGAGCAGCAGAGCTGAGGCCTTCTGGGGAGGGGGTCGCCTGCCGTCTGGCAGCCAGGAGGAAAGCGGGCTGCGGGGAGCGTTGGGTGCAGGCCCTGCAGGGGAGGCCAGGAGTGTCGAGGAGCCGCCCAGGATCCGGCGCTCCCACCAGGTTCTTCAAGGAAGGGCTTCCCGGAGCCGCCGGCTGCTGAGGGAGTGGGGCTGGACCAGGCGGGTTCCCATGACAGGATGGAGGCCCAGGATGGAGGCCCTGGGGTGCCGGGGTGGGCAGGCTCAGGGCGTGGCAGGGTTAATCCCCGTGGCTTCTGGAGCCGGTGCCCAGGCTGGGGGCGCGGCGAGGAGGGTGGGCGTGGGGCCAGGCCGGGCAGCCTCGGGCTCTGCCTCCCTCCTCTGCGGGCTCCTCTCCATCCCGGGGAGCGTGGGCGGGAGGCCTGGCCATCTCATTCACAGGACAGTTCCGAGGACGCCTGATGACACCTAGAGGGTCTGGGACTCTAACGCTGCCCTTGCACCCAGGGGTCATCACAGTAGTAACCGCGAGCGCGATCGAGGGCACCCCGACTCGCCACCGGGACATGGGGTTGGGATCCCACTCATTGGCAGGCCCTTCTGTCCCTCCCCTCCTCCCAAAGTGTGGCTGGGAAGCTGACGGGGTCAGCACCTCGCCCAGCGTGTCAAGGCGCCCTTTCCTGTGTCCTTGCAGTGAGGAGAGCTACACCGTCAACGACTACTCCCTGCGAGACCAGCTGCTGGTGGAGTGCTGCGACGGCGACGAGCCCGCCTCCGCCCCGGGGAAGAGCAGTTCCACCGGGCTCTACTCACGGCAGAGCTCGGCCAGCCACCTCTTCACCCTGAGGGTGCTGAGCAACCACGCCAGCGAGAGAGTGGAGATGCTGCTGGGGGCAGAGTCACAGTGAGTCCCGGGCTGGCCTCTGTCAGCTGAGTACCTACTGTGTGCAAGCGGGGCACCTGTTGTGTTGTCGAGTACCTACTGTGCGCGAGCGGGGCACCTGTTATATTGTTGTACCTACTATGTGCAAGCACACACCTATTATGCTGTTGAGTTCCTACTGTGTGTGAACATGGCATCTGTTGTGTCATTGAGTACCTACTACATGCAAGTGTGGTCCTGGGGTGATTTCACCTCTGTGATCCTCTAGTACATCAAAGGATGGACGTTGTTATTTTTGCCCCGTAAGTCCCAGAGGGTACATACACAGTGCTTTAGTGGGTGTGGTGTTTATGTCTACAGAGTGGTTGTAAAATCACGTTTTTATTGATGAAAGTATGATGCCTCGGGCTGAGGGAATCGTGTACAAGTGACAGTGCGGTCACACTGTGCGTCTTCTCGAGCTGGAGTTGGCGTCTTTTCTCTCGCCTGGCTTTGGTCCACAGAACCCTGTCGGGACAGGCCTGGGGTGGGAAGGCGTGGAGGGGCAGAGCCACTGGGGCATTCTGTCCCACCAGGTGACCACGCGGTCTGCTTCGCCCTGGGTGAGGGTGAGCAGGCTTACTTTCAAGTCCACCTGGTGATTTGGTCCCCTGAGGGACAGCCCCCTGACCAGTCGTTTGCCTGGAGGAGCCCTCCCTGCAGAAGTCGTCCTGCGGGCGTCCAGGTGGGTGGGTGCCACCACGGAGGCGCTCCTCCCTTTGTCCTCTCAGGTTCCCCATGTCCCCTCCCACCTCTGCCAAGGCCCCAGGTGGCGTGGGTAGAGTGGACGGGCAGCTGGTCGCCGACAGGCTCAGCCTGGCAGACTGGGGTGATCTCAGAGAGCTGTCCACTCTCGAGAGAGGGCGTAGCCGTGGTCCTGAGTGTTAGAGAGATGTAAGAGAAGGGTGAAAGTCACACGGTGTCCACGTGAATGTTAAGTGGCCATTCCTTACCGTTGGCCGCAGGAGTGGCTTCCTGGGTGAGGTGGGCTGAGGAGACTGCCCAGGCACTGAGCGGGCACCCGTAGGAGCGGCCGCTCCCGACAGGCCTGCTCACAGAGCTCACGCGCCTTTCTCGGGGTCCTGGGGCCCTTCCACAGGAGCTGCGAGAGCCACTCTGCTGCTCCTCGTCCTTAGGTGACCTGCGGGGGACACTCCAGGGCAGTGCTTCATCTCCACAAGCGACTGAGCCCTTGGCCAGGAGAGAGAGAGCCAGGCTTCCTTTGTTTGGGGAAATCTCTTTTAAAATTGGAATTAATACATCTGAGCTTTGGATTTTATGTGACTTTGAGGATAAAAAGGCTTACCCACTCTGGAGGTTAGGACTGTGTGGACCTTCTAGAGAGTTCTCAGGAACTGGAGACGCCCCTTTTCCTACGCGGTTGGGTCCCTGGGTCTGTTTACAGGGACCCTTTGTTCTCATTCAGGCCCCGTGATAGCAGCAGAGCGCCGCCTGGGTGTCCCATTCATAACCTCTGAGATGGCACCCCCTGCTCCTTGGCTTGCAAGGAGGTGACCGGCGTGTCCGATCCTTCTATGCCAGCCTGGCTTTCCTGGGACACTCGCATCTCCTGCCCTCTGGCTTTTGAGTGGCTGTTCATTTCCTTAATCAGACATGCTCTCAGCACTCAGCCTGTCGTCTGTGAGCCCTGGGCTGTGACTCATGTGTACGCTCTTTAATTAATAGCAAGAGAACATTCCAGAAGGGGCAGAGGTCTCCCTGGGCACAGAGGAGGGCAGCTCTCATTCTCCTCCCCTCCTCTGCCCTCAAGGACAGTTCGGAAACAAATGCTTACAAGACACACACAAAAACGCCCTGGCATCGAAAGGAAACAGATCACGGCCAAGCTGCGCTTTTCTGGAAGATAAAAGGGGGGGTGCTGTTTAAAAGCGTAGGAAATTTTACATCATGGCTGGACATCTGCAAGCCAGTGCTGCATCTTTCTTTTTCTTTTTTTCTAACTAATAACATAAAAACATAAATCATCGTCCACCCTCGCGGGGCGCCATGTGGTGCTCAATGTGTGCACACGTTGCGCGGTGTTCAGTCGGAGTGCGAGTGCCCCTCTCCTCACGCTGCCGTGGCGCTGTGGTCTGGGCGGCTGGTTTCGAGCAGGCGGCGTGGTCTGGGCGGGACGTGCTCCGTGTCCCCAAGCTTGTGAGGTGGCCGCGCGTGTGCTGGAGGGCCTCCCTCTGGGTCCGTTGGACAGATGCAGTCCGGCAGAGCCGGGCAGAGGAGGCAGGGTTTGCAGTGCCCCCTGGCCGAGTGGCACTGGACTCCAGGTGGGCACGTCTACCCTTTGGCTCCTGATTCTGTGGCCTGACAAGGAGTGGGGAGCACACCTGCGTATGCGGGGACTGTGGGGGCCACCTGGGATTAGCAGGAGCGTGGCGTCCACAGGACGTCTGCACAGGACAGCTGAGCCCCGCGGGAGGGCCAGGCCGTGGGCGAGCAGGGCAGTGGCTTTGCTTGTGTGAGCAGCGAAGGCGCGACACCAGGACGCGGCCAGCGCTCGCAGGCATCGGGGTGCGCCAGGCGCCTCCTGGCACCCGTGCCCTCAGGTGGCGCACTTGGTCTCACTGAGAAGCCGCCAGCCGGCAGACACTCCCCCCCACACCGAGATGTCCCTCTCAGCTTCTTCTCTGCTCTGCAAGCACCCCACCCCTCTCTCCCCTCCAGAAATACGGCCGGGCACAGTGGCGCGCACCGGTCATCCCAGCAACTTGGGAGCTGAGGCAGGAGGATCACAAGTTCAAGACCAGCCTCAGCAACTTAGCGAGACCTGGTTTTAAAATGAAAACTGAGAAGGACTGAGTCTGTCTCTCAGACCAGGCAGAGCGCTGGCCTAGTACCTGTGAGGCCCTGGGTTTGATCCCCAGTACTGCCTAAAGCACCCCCTTAAAAAAAAAAGCCCAGCCCACCTGTCCCCTCACGCGCACCTCTGCAGCACCCCGTGTGCGGTCAGCTGGCTGTCCCCGTGGCACAGCAGCTCAGGGAGGCCAGGCGTCTGGCTCCTGGTCGCAGAGCTCTCCGTGCACAGTGGCGTGGCCCCACTGCTATGTGGTGAGGCAGAACTGCAGGGCAGGGAGCAGAGGGAGGAAGCAAGGGACGGGCCACAGTGACCTTCAGAGGCGCCCCAGGAGGGCTCCTCCAGCCAGGCCACCTCCCAGTCCCCTGTCCCAGCAGCACCCCAGCAGGGACCACCCGTCATACGCAGCCTCTGGGGCACTGCAGCCCATGTCCCACCACGGCCCTGCTCAGTCCCCAATCTGGGACGCGGAGCCCTTCTTGGCGCTGCTCTGCAGGGCCCTGCCCAGCGGGTCTGCGTCTCCCCTTCCTCCCACCACCTCCCGGGGCTGCCTTGCCCCGCAGCCTCCTGAGCACCGCCCTCTCCAGGCTAGGCCGTCGCACCTCCATTCTGCACGCGCTCCCTGGTTGGTCTGTACCTAGCAGGTTCCCGGTGAATGTCTTTACCCAGAATCAGTGCCCTTGGCTTTGCACATGCAGGGCAGGGCGGGACGGTGGGCACCGGTCAGTCTGTGCTGCCCTTCCTGTTGTCGCTGGAGCACGGCTTCCCCCAGGGCCACCTGCTCCTCAGCCCAGCTGGGCTGTGGTGAGTGCCTCAAGCCATGCGTGCTGTGTCATGTCCCTCTGTCCCCAGTCCTCAGTCACTGTGCTGCTAATGAGACAGGAGTCTGGGGAGGAAAACCGACTCCCTTCCTAGAAGGACAAAGGGGCCCTGTTCTGCACCCTGCTGCTCTTCCCTCTGGCTTTTCAGGAGGACTGTGGGAGGGAGCCCCTCTGTCTGCCTTCATTAAAACCAAGCCCAGGGCCACCCTGGCATGGGGGCAGGGGGACAGCATGGCGAGTGGCGTCCTTGGCTTCCTGCGTTTGTGGTGGAAACGGATCTCACTGGGGTCCAGTGGAGCAGGAACGGCATCCAGGATGCTCAGAGAGGGACGCAGGCTTCCTTCTGCTGCACGTCCTTGCCTCTGTCACTGAGCGCCCGAGCCTGGCGAGGTGGCTGGGCCTCCCCCGCAGACCCGTCCCCGCGCCCGCTGGCGGAGGGCCTCGTTCACAGGAGTCTCGGGCGCTTCCTGCTCTGCCATGACTTAGTAGTCGGCAGCGGGAGCAGACCGGATGGAGTCAAACTGTCAGTGGTCTCAGACACAATCGGACCCTTTCATCCTCGAAGAAAAAGCACAAAACAGAGAAGCCGGTTCACGTGGAAAGCGTATTTGCTCCCGGTTGCAGGATGTCCTCCTGGCTGAATCTGGGGTGTGAGGCCGTGTAGGCTCTTCCATTTGCTGGGAGGGAGCGAGGTTCTTCCATCACCTACCAGCAGGTTCCTGGCCCGGCTCAGGGTGACGGATGTTCCCCAGAGCGGGCCGCGGGCCTGAGGAGCAGCTCAGCAAGGAGGGCCGCTGCGACTAGAGTCTCAGTGCCAGAGCTGCCGTGGGGGGCAAGGGTGCTAGTTTGCCTGGGTGGGGTTGTTCAAATGCGGTCAGGTGAGCGGGCATCCGCTCTGTGGCGTGGGTCTCTGGTTCACGGTGTCCTCCTGCGGTGTCTCGAGTTCACAGTGACGTGTCCACCTGGGGTGTGCTTTCCAGGTCAGTTCCGGGAGCTGTGGGCGTGTGAAGGAATGGACGAAGCCACCTTCACAGCTCCAGTCCTCGCGCTCCGGAGGGCATTTTCCCAGAGGCCTCCGGTGTAGACGTGTCCAAGGAAACCACAGATAAACTGCAGGCTGTGAGGAAGAGGGCAAGAAATAACTGACCAGCTCCACTGTGGGAGGCTGAAAAGGAGGCCGAGGGTCAGCGGGGTCTCTGCAAAAGCCCTTGGCAGGAGGTCCTCCTCCAACTCCCCTGTGTCCTGGGCTCCTTCTGGGCAGTCCTGCCTCTGTCACTAGAGCCCCTTCCTGCCTCCACAGTGCACCCCTCCTGGCAGAGGCCTGGTCTGCAGTGAGGCCTGGGCCTCCGCCTCTCCTGCCTTTGTTCAGTTCAGTTTAAACCTGCTGCGCTCCTCGGCCTGGCAGGGCAGGACAAGGTGCCTCCACCGGCCACTCTGGAGTCGGAAAGTGGGGGGCTTGGGGGATAGGCTGGAAGGGTCACGCTGCCCGTCCTCAGTAGAGGCCCTTCTCCACCTGGTCTCCCTCCCATCACACGTGCCTCGGGCACAGGGCTCTGTCACGCACAGCCCAGGCGGGAGTAGCGTCCAGGCGAGTTCTTTTCTCCTCCCCATGACGAGGGCTGTGACCAGCAAGAGGCCCCATTTTGTTCCCCTAGCGTCCCCAGCCTGCCACAGGGCTTGAAGCCTGTTGGTGGAAGGAAGGACGGATGGGCGGAGCCGCGGCAGCTGGGGGTGTGGCTCCAGGGTGGGGGGTGTGGCTCCAGGGTGGGGGGTGTGGCTCCAGGGTGGGCGAGCCCTGGCCTGCACATCCTCCGCGATCCTTGCAGTGTCCCTGGAGGAGCCGGTGCCCGTGGCCAGCCACGCACTGGACAGCTGAGGTGATAAGGAGCACGTCTGTGCCTGGCTCTTCTTGTCCTTGGAGTGTGGCTTACTGCGAGCGAGGGAGCTGCCCTGTCTCGGGTCGCCCCGCTTCCCCTGCGGGTGGGCGGAGCTCCTGGGCGGCTGAGGCCCTGGAGTCTGCGGTTTTGACAGCCTCCAAGACGGGGAGGACTGGCCCCATGGGAGCCGTCTCAAGAAGCCGCTCCTTTCAGCGAGGGCAGCAGGGAGGGAGGTCTTGTTCTGTCCTGGGAGCCCTGGGCGGGGCCCTGGTCTGAGCAATGCCATCAGCATCCAGGTGCACACCACATGGTGGCCGCTGGGCCCGGGCGGGCTGTGTGGGTCGGGCTCCGGGTGGCGCCCAGGTTCCGTGGCAGGTGGAGGCAGAGGTGCCCTGCGGGCAGCTCGTGTGGGGATGGCAGTGAGCACCCGAGGACCACGGGGACGCCCCAGCATCCTCCCGTCTGTGGCAGATGGTGAGCGCTCTGTGTGGACAATCCCAGCTGAGCTTGAGCTAGACCCCGGGCAGAGAGCAGGGCGTTCGGTAGGGCTGTTCTAGAGGAGCTGAGCTTCACTTGCTCCTTACAGAACCACGCGAAGCCCTGTCTGTGCCAGGCTTCTCCGAGCTGGGCAGTGCCGCCACTGTCCGCAGGACTCCCGCGTGTCGCAGCTTGGCCAGCCCAGCCTCGCTTTCTTGGAGTGGAGCATCTGTCAGTGTGCGATGGCCCCTACCTGTCCCCACCTGCCCCCGTTGTTTCATGAGCACCTGCTAGGGACACCCCCTCTTGGACCCCAGACCTCCTAGGGGTGGGTGCTTACCTCCCCGAGTGTGCTTGAAACATGGAGACAAGGCTGGGTGTGTTTTCTGGCCAGGACCACTGTGAGGATAAAGCCGGAGGCTGCTTGCTGATCCGTCGGCCATGCCTGGCTCACAGGTGCTCCGCAAGACTTTCTAGAACAAGACTAGCCCCTGGCCTGTCAGTTCACGAGAAGCGGCAGTTGACAGGCGACGGGTTTCACACGAGTGATTTGATTGTGAGCAGGGGCTCCGGGGTGTGCACTGGGACTACAGATCGCACGCCTGGATTCTGGCTTAGTGTGAGCAGGAGAGCTGTGCAGAGGGCACCCAGGAGGGGCTGTCAGATGGGGAAGGGACGGAAGCGTGGGTGTGCCTCCCGGGAGGCCACCTGCCCGAGGCGCAGCCGTCTTACAAACTGAGCCGACGTGCTGGGACAGAAGGCAGAGGCAGAAGCAAACGTGGTGCCTGCATCCCTGTCCTGAATCTATCAGAACAGCAGTCACCCCTGGGCAGAGGTCAGCCACACTGTGCCTGGGCGTGCGTCACGAGCAGTCAAAGCCCTGCGTGCCTACGGCCAGCGCAGCGTGGTGTACTCCAGTGAGAAGAGCTGACCCTGCAGTAAGGCACGGGCGGGCCAGGCGTGACGGGCCTGTCACGAGGGACGCCTGTGGGGGTGAAGGTGGGAGCCGTGGAGGCAGGCGGTGATGACGGAAAACGCCTCTTCCACGTGTGGGCACGAAGCAGTCGACCCCGTGGTGGTCCCTTCCTGAGCAGGAGGAGGTCACCCTGGAGGCTAGCGCAGTGGGGTTGCTCACCCCAGGACTTCTGCCTGGCCAGCGCCTCCTTCCTCTGGGCACTTGGGAGGCCGTAGGGAACACTGGACGTCCCCTACATTGGGATGTCCCAGTGGTGGCTATGCTGACCCGTGGGTTTAGTGTGTGCTTCTTAAAGAGAGTTGGAAGTGTGCGTTTGCGTAGTTTAATTAGTTGTGATTTGTAGCTGCCTGACGTACAGCCACGATACCGCGGGAGGAGATTCGGTGGCAGGAATCTATTATGCTTAGTCTCTGGCTTTCTCTTTATCTCTTCTTCTCTTCTTAGCTAAACTCTTTTCCTTTCTTAGTAGTCTCTGTCTCATTTCTTTCTTAGTCTCTGTAGCTAAACTCTTTTCCTTATACTCTGACTCTTATTTCTTCTTCTGGCTACGTTCTGGCCGCTCTCTTTTCTTCTTCTCCGACCCAAACTCTTCTTCCGACCGACTGAGCGACTGAACGACTGACTGAATGAATCCCGCTTCTGACCGCTTTCACCTAGTTATCTACCTTTAGCTTTGCGGGTGCGTCACGTGCATATGATTATTATCAGGTGGAACTTATGGCTTCCAGCTAACCACAATAGCCATCTCCCTGATTGGGGCTGCTTCAGTGATTCTAAGGTTTTATTTTCAAAACACACAACCAGGGATGACAGGGCGCGGGGCTCGCTTATCTGGAACTTTTGGTCTTTAGTTCGTCATTTAATTCCATGTAATCATAACTACATCCTGTATTAGGGTGGGTATTTTTCTGTACTCGTAGAGAACAGTCTAGGTTGTTTTAACGAGGCTCACCGTTAGCACAGTTGCTTGTCCTGTGTCCCCCTTTCCAGGATGGGCGTGTGTGAGGGGCGGGGAGGTCGTGGGGAGGCTTGGCTTGGACTGTGCACCCCTTCAGGACGGTGCTGGGTGTCTGTGACGATGTCTTGGTGTCATCAGCCCTTTGCTAAATGGCAGACTGTCACTGGAGAAATGTCATTTAGCCAGCAGGAGCCCAACCCTTGAGAGCCCTCTGACCACGGCCGTGGGTTCTCTGCCTGCGTGGAGAGCTCGGCTGTGGCTGTTGCCTTGCTTGTTTTGGAGCCCAGCCCCCTCCCCTCCGGGCGGGTGTTGTGGGGGCTTGGCGGGGTGTCTGGAGCTCTGGCCATCTGCCCCGTGCCCTGACTCCCTGTCTGCCTGTTCAGGAGTGAGCGGGCCCGCTGGATCACGGCCCTGGGACACAGCAGCGGGAAGCAGCCTCCGGACCGCACCTGTAAGTCCCTGCTGCAGCCTGTGGGAGCGGGAGGGCTGCCCCCTGCTGGACGCTGGGCTCCACCACACACTCCTGCTTCCCTGCTTCCCGGGTTTCCTGCCTGAGCCTCTTCAGTCACCTGGGAGTCCCGAACATCATCTCTGTACCCTTGAGCTAGAAAACTCTGCGTGCCTGGCTGTGTGCCTAGTGAGTGGGCATGGTTCCACGTTTTGGTCATCTCCATAGCACCAGTTGGACTCCAAACTCCCAAACTGCAAGTTTTCAACCTAAAGATTCCTTTTGACCCGTTTCGTGGTCAAGATAAGAACGTGCGCTCTTTTTCTTCCAGAGAACTGGGGCCACTGCGGTAAAGGGCGGTGTCCTGTGCTTACTTTTAGCTCCTTAACTTTGGCATTGGGGTGACTGTTTGAAAGAGGGTCACATCCAAAGAATTAGGGCAGCAGAACAGGTCAGCCTGGAGCACCAGAAAAACATAGCTTTTGGACAGAGTCAAAGCCCAGCGGGTCGGCAGCCTAAAGTCAGATTTCATATTCTCAAGTGAAGGAAGAAGTCCTGTCACCAGCACCAGGTCGCTGGGGTGGTCTCCTGTCACCCATCAGCATTGGGGAAACCTTGAAATGTCCCCTGTGCCTTTGGTTGGCACTTTCACGTGCTGCTCCTGGTGGGATGGGGACAGACTCTGGATGAGCCTGAGCACGGGGAGCTCCGACTTCACCCTCAGGTGCAGGGCTGTGGCCTGTCACCTACTCTCTCGCCTCAGTTCACCCACGGCACAGTAGCTGTCTTCCCTCCCATGTGAGGTGACGAGCAGCTCCTGCTCAGAGTGACTGAGGGGCTCAGGCAGCACAGGTGGTCTGGAGTCTGAGCTCCGCTCCCCAGCCCGTGTCTGCCAGGGCCGCCTGGGTTGCACAGAGCTGGCGGCGGCTCGCTCTGCCCGTCCCCGCAGCTTGCTCTAGCCCTGCCATCGCGAGCTCAGCGTGTCCTTGCCCGCAGCGCTGACCCAGGTGGAGGTCATCAGGTCCTTCACAGCCAAGCAGCCAGACGAGCTCTCCCTGCAGGTGGCCGACGTGGTCCTCATCTATCAGCGCGTGGGCGACGGTGAGTAGGGTGTGACGGGGCACTCGGGGGGCACCGCCAGACCCAGGAGCCTCCTCTTGCCTGGATTGCAGACCCCAGCACGGGAGGGGCCGCTTGCGCTGCCGCCCGGCTCTAAGGCTGCCGCTGCTTCCTCCCTGTTGTTCCTTCTCTCTCCCGAGACCTCATGTCCTAAACTGCAGGCTTCCGAGGCCCTGGAGAGGACAGGTGTTTTGGAGACACTGATGCATTTGAAACCTTTCACATAACCTGTCATTTATGCAGCTTCTGGAAGGTCTCTGGCTCCACCTGCCCCTCCTCTATCTACAGTTGGTCAATTACTGACACATTTGCTTTTGAATAGAGACCCAGGCTCGCTGGTGGCCTGTTATCCAAAAGGATAACAGTTGTATCTTTAAAGAATGCCCACTTTTGTAAGGTTCTTCCTTACTTTCAAAACAAAATCCTCCCACCCCCCCGCTGTTCCTTCCCAAGCACCCCCTCCCCTGACTCGGGCCTAAGTTCTCAGACTCCCTGGACCTCGAGACCTCCAGGGTTCTGCTCATGTCCTGTCCTGAAACCTGCCCCCACCCCACCTCTGCCCTCACACCTTAATGACCAGGGCTCCCCACCTGCAGCCGGACGCTGTTTGAACTTGAACTGTCCCCTCTCCTCCTCAGACCCCCTCCCACCCCCAGTGCATCTTGCTGGGTGCAGACTCTCTTCTTCCTTGCAGGCTGGTATGAGGGGGAGCGGCTCCGAGATGGAGAAAGGGGCTGGTTCCCTATGGAGTGTGCCAAGGAGATAACATGTCAGACCACGATCGACAAGAACGTGGAGAGGATGGGCCGCCTGCTGGGCCTGGAGACCAACGTGTAGCCTCTCCGATGACCTTCTGTCACTGCGAGATCTGCACGACAGACGGTGGGCTGGTTGGCTCTGTGCAGGATTTACTGTTACTTTCATCACAGCCTGTTTCATTAAAAGAATGAAAACACTCGCCTTTACACTTGCCAAGTTGCTCTGCCTCAGGAGAACAGCTGCCGGGCACTTGGTTCAGGAAGCTGGGTTTCTACCTAGCAGTGCCTGGCACAGCTCTCTGGGCGCATGGAGCGGACCCCCCCTGGGCTGCGTGGTCTCTGCCCCAGCTCCAGGGCATCCTGGCACACAGCAGACAGTGTGAGGTGCTGGGCTCTGGCTGCTGGCCCAGGAACGTGACCACACTCCATCCAGCGTCTCTGTCACCGGCGTTTTCAGGATTAGCAGTCTGTCTTTAAGGAATGCCCACTTTTGTAGATATTTCCCCTGCCTCGAGTTCATTTCAGAAGGAACTGGGGTTTCAGAAAGCAAGCTGTTATGTTCTTCTAAACCTCTTCCTCCAAAAAAGGGAAACTGACACTTGAAGTTTTGCCACTCTTCCTCACTAGAAGGGAAGGTGAGAAGCCCCTGTAGGATTTTTCTTTTAATCCATTCCATCTAGTGTGGGTCCTAGAAAAGTACATTTTAATAAAACTCAGTTACTTTGAGTGACACAGAATTTAGATGGCTCACACTGTGAGAATATGTGAGCACAGGACAGGGATCCTACTTTTTTTTCATGTTGCCCAAAGAGCTGATTAAAAACCTGACCTGAGGCTGCTTGGCCTAAAAGGATGCCTGCTCTGGACTGTTCCCACTTGTTTCCCGGAAGGAAATTGGCTGGAACATGCTTGGCCCATCTCCAGGAAGGGGAATCGGCCTTGGAGGTATCTGGGAGCCAGCGTGACACCCACCTTTGCACCAGCAGCCCTGGGTGCTGGGTTTGCACCTCCCTGAACCACGAGTTTCTGCGAACTTTATTTCTTGCACTAGTGCAAGGAGAGAGAAAGGCCATTTAAGTAGCCATTCTGTAAAGAGGGAGGAGGGGTTTGGAAAACAGGGCAGAAATGATTTTTACTGGCAGCTCTATTTCCCTTTCTATTTCATTTTCTGCAACAAAGGGATGAAATCTGGCAAAAAGTACATATTGCTGGAGGACTAAGGCCTGTGCCTGACGTGTCCCTGCTAGTCACTCGAACTGTAAGGCCCAGGGGGTGTATGTGGCTCACAGGCCCCACAGGCTAAGTCAACCCAGGTGTCATCATCTTCACCTGTGCATGCTTTCTGGTTGCAAAAAGACATTCTAGGCCTCAGTTCCTTGAGGCTTGATCAAGTTTGTGAAAAAGGCAAGAGCAGCCCACAGCAGGCACAGTCCCGGCCTCACAGAGAGGGAATGAATGGAATTATCTAGTGTCACATTTTATTTAGGAAGAAAGGTAATTTTGTTGCTTATAAGGGGATCATTTTGCATTACTTTTGCTAATATTCAGTTGAAGCTAAAAAGGAGCTGCATGACTCCTGTGAATTAATTTATGAGTGGAAACGTTGAACAGTTTTGGAAATGCGTGCATTTTATAAATCAAAGCAGGCAGCGTAGCCCTGTTAGGGAAGGGGTGGCTTCATGGCAGATATTTGACCCACTCACAGGGTCTCCTTTCAACCGTGAATTTTTTTTTTTTTTTTTTTTTTTGTGGTACCAGGGATTGAACTCAGGGGCACTCGACCACTGGGTCACATCCCCAGCCCTTTTTTGTATTTTATTTAGAGACAGGGTCTCACTGAGTTGCTAAGTGCCTCGCCATTGCTGAGGCTGGCTTTGAACTTGCGATCCTCCTGCCTCAGCCTCCCAAAGTGCTGGGATTACAGGCGTGTGCACCACTGCGCCCGGCCCGTGAATTGTTAACATGACACAGTATTTTTTTTTTTCAAACCCAGTTCAATTTCTTTGAATACCTTCTCTGAATTGTACAGTCACTATTCATGGAAAACAAAAATGTTGTTTTTGTTCCAGTCATTTGAGACTGCTTGTACACTTTTAACAGAATTTGTGAATTTATAAAGATTTTGGATAGACTTGTCCTTTTGTGCTGGTGTGATTTAATTTAGTTCTAATGCTAAGCTCATGGTTTTCTGTAGCTAACACTGCAGGGACTCTTCTTTTTTTCTGTGGATGTATCCTGGCATCAGCTGCCCCTGAAGACTGGAGCATTTTTTGAGTTGGGTCATGCTGCTGCTTCTCATAGTTGACACAAAACTGCAGGACTGAGTAGCTCATCGCACATAGCACCCGGGAGGACTGAGTAGCTCATCTCACATAGCACCCGGGGCCCTACCTCTGGAGCACAGCTTATGTTATGAAGATAACACCCAGTATCTGATCCTTTGTTTTGCCATCCTGTACGTCTTGGTGAAGGCAAATTGAATCCTTGTTTTCTGTTGCCACGTAATGATTTACCACATTCTCAGTCACTTAAAGCAACCCGCATTGGCATCTAGCAGTCCTGTGGTCAGAAGTTCAGGAAGGCACTACCTCTGGGTTCCCAGAGTCTCCCAAGGCTGAAATCCACGTGTGGCTGACCACCTCCTCATCCAACACACACTGCTGTTACAGAGGAAGTCCGGCCTCGGGTTTGTAGACGTGAGGTCCCTATTTCTGTGCTGGCCATCTGGGGCCTGTGGCAGCTTCTAAGGCCACCCCTATTCCTCCCCACGTGGCTCCTCCCATCTCCCAAGGCACAATTGCTTCTCACACTTGGAATCTCTCTCCCCCTCTCTATGCCCACAAAGGGAGAAGGCTGTTTTTTTTTTTTTGTTTTTTTTTTTTTTTTTTTTTTTTTAAAGAACTCACAGATTTAGGTTGGGCTGGTGGAATAACTTCCTCAATGATTAACTCAAAAATTAACTGATTTGGGACCTTAATCAGATCTGCAGAATTCCTTGGCCATGCGCCATAAAATAATCCAAGATGTAACACCAGGGGGACAGAGGTTGGAAGCCCACCTTAGAATTCTGCCTATAACAGCCTCCATCAAACCTTAAAGTTCTAGATACACGTGGTTATCTAGCATTCCTTACAGCTAAGGTACGGCCACGCCACAGCAAACACCCAGAAGACAGATGTGCGTTTGGATGTGCACATCAAAGGCATTTTTGCTGGATTTTCACTGCAGCTAGTGATGAAAGAAGAGATGGGAAACACCATCCCTGGAAAGCAGCAGAGGCAGAGCCACGCGTGGACTGGCAGTGACAGAAGCGTAGATGAGTTCAGTGCCTGCCACAATAGCGCCTTTGTGGACGGAGTCCCCACAGGGCTCACCTGAAAGACCTAAAGCTTTGCTTTCTGGGACTGCCGCATACTTAGGTACTGGGAAAAGGCAACAGAACTTCTTTGGAGGAAACTAGCATTTTCTCAACTTCTGAAAGCAAGTTACCACAGGTTCAGCAAACACTCCCAACGTGGCATTGTGACACAGAACAAAACAGGAATTCCAGGCAACAAAAAATAACTAGAGGTTGTGGAGCTGGGTTCAATACCGGACTAGACCAGAGTTAAGAGAGATAACTGGGGAGGAGAAGAGAAGCTGGAAACTACCCAGAAGGAATCATGGGGAAGAGCCAATGGGAAGCACCCCAGGGGAGGGCGAAAGGAGAGCCTGGGCGAGGGGACACCTGTGTGACAGCTCTGACCAGGCCCAGGATGCAGGCTGTCCTACAACGGGAGAGTGGCCTGGGCCAAGGGGGAGCCCTCCAGCTGAGGACAGTCCCTGCAGAGGCTGATGGGAAGTGGTCAGCTGGCAGCACTCGCAGGCCTGGGGGAATCATCAGGGACATGACAGCATTCACAGCCTGTGGCTCTATGGATATCAGATGGACAGACCTTTAAGATAAAAGGTACGACTAGGGGTAAAGAGCCTGCACCCCAGTGAGTGCTTCGTTTAACAAAGAGGTGATTAATAATTCTAGATGTATGTGCTCCCCAAAAATGGTCTCAAAATATATAAAGAAGTTGGCTGAAATAGATTAAGTCTAAAATGATAGCACAAAACACTTCATCAGATCTCTCAATAGTTAACAAGAAAAGTACAAAACATGTAGAAAAATGTAATGACAATAGTTTAATACACTAGGCATATGTTGGACACTCAGCAACAATTTCAGCATGCATCACCTTTTCAAGCACAGGAGATATTCACACTAGGCTATTTCCTGGGCCACAAAACAAGTTTCAACAATTTTTAAAGGACTGATGTTTTGAGTTCTTTGATTGCAATAACATGTTAAAAATCAGCAACAAAAAATATATCATCTGTTTGGAAATTTAGACCTAAATGTAAAAAGCAAGACCATAAATCCCTAAAAGATGAGACAGGAGAAAACCTAGGTGACCTTGGGTTTTGGTGATACATAACACCACCAAAAGCACAACCCAAGAATTCTTGGAAAAAGCTGAAAACTGAACTTCATTAGCCTTGAAAGCCTCTGTTCTGTAAGATGTTAATGGAATAAAAAGACAAGCCAGAGAGAGGGAGGAAACCTTTGAAACTTTTGCAAATCATAATTAATAAAAGGTTTTCATCCAAAACATAAGAACTCTTGAAACTCAACAATCAGAAATCAACTAGATTTGCATAATGGGAAAATAACTACATCATCTGATGTACAGGTAGCAAATAAGCATATGGAAAGATGCCCACGGTCAAGTCAGGAAACTGCAAATTAAAACAGAGACCCCTTTAGACGTGTTAAGATAGCTAAAATAGCCGGGCGCGGTGGCGCACGCCTGTAATCCCAGCACTTTGGGAGGCTGAGGCAGGAGGATCGCGAGTTCAAAGCTAGCCTCAGCAATGGCGAGGCACTTAGCAACTCAGTGAGACCCTGTCTCTAATAAAATACAAAAAAGGGCTGGGGATGTGGCCCGGTGGCCCAGTGGTCTAGTGCCGCTGAGTTCAATCCCCGGTACCAAAAAAAAAAAAAAAAAAAAAAAAAAAAAAGATAGCTAAAATAAGTGCTTAATCCACTTTTGTTTTCTTCTCTCTACTGGAGACTGAACCCAGGGTCTCCTACTGCTCTACCACTGAGCTACATACACTATACCCCCTGCCCATTTTTTGTTTTGAGTTTTATTTTGAGACAGTGTCTTGCTAAGTTGCCTATACTGGCCTCAGACTTGCCATTCTCCTGCTCCAGCCTCCTGAGTAGCTGCGATTCTAGGGGTGCACCACCATGCCTGGATATTGGGAAATGAAGTAGCAGGAACTCTTATTCACTGCTAGTTACAATGCAAAAGCCACTTGGAAAGACAGTTTAGCAGTTTCTTATAGAATCAAACACTCCTACCACCATATGATCCAACAGTCACACTCTGGTATTCATCCAACTGCCCAAACTTGGAAGCAACCAAGACGTCCTTCAATAATGAATGGATAAGCTGGTACCTCCATATGGTGGAGTATTAATCAGCAGTAAAGGGAATTAGGCCCAAAAAGACAGGAAGAAACCTTAAACACAGATTACTAAGTGAGAGAAAACAAAAAAGGCTACACACTGATTCCAACGACGTGGCATTCTGGAAAAGGCAAACTACAGGCAATGTTTGTGGGTGGCTTGGGAGGGAAGGAGGAACAGGAGGGGGAGTGCTACAGCAATGGAGGACACACGCCAGTGCACACTTCACAAAATGTACAGCAAATGGTCATCTTTAAACTGTGGACTTTAATTAAAGTATCAATATTGGCTCATTGATTATAAAATACTGTATAATAATGCAAGATGTTAACAATAGGAAAAGTGGGGGTCGAAGGCCAAAACTTCTTTAACAAACAAAAGTATTAGTTAAAAAGAAAAATTTTGAAGTTTTTCAAACAAATAAAATGATAACAAAATTTGGAAATCAGGAATAAAGAACCACAGAATGGATAAACATTTGGAGAAAAATATAATAGACTAGATGGCTTAAAGCGAAATTTTATCTTCTGACATGGTTCTCAATGTATGTGAAGGAAATATTTAAGAAAAAATACATACTATAATCCATACAGCAACAGCAACAAAAACTTAAACGCACTAAAAAACACCAACAAGGAATGGAATACCACAGAGTTTTCAGGTAAACCACAGGAAGGTGTGAAAAGGGAAACAGGAATGAAAAGGGGGCAAATAGGAAATGAAAATAAAAAGGCAGACTTCAGTCTGTTATGCATCAATGAACACAAAGTTTTAGTTGTCTAAATACTTTGGCAGATAGTGAATGATATATATATATATATATATTTTTTTTAATATTTATTTATTTTGCTTTTAGTTGTATACAGTGCGTTTTTTTTTACATGGTGCTGAGGATCGAACCCAGGCCGCGCACAAGCTAGGCGAGCGCTCTACCACTGAGCCACAACCCCAGCCCCGTGAATGATATTTTTAAAATGACCTAACCATATGCTACCTGAAACACATTTAAATACAATTACATCCGTAAAGTTAATGAGTGGAAAAATTATATATGACCAGCAAATACCAATTTAAAAGCAAAAGCTTAAGAGTGGTTTTACTATTAGCAGATGAACTTGAACGTGTTAGGGACAGAGGAACACTGCTTAACAATAAAGGGCCAATATGTCAAAAAGATAATATAATCTTAAATGGGCATGTACCTGAAAAGAGATGCAAAATACATGGAAGTAAAAAACTAATAAAACTAAAAGAAAAACATGCACAACACCTAGGAACAGGATCTAACGTCTACAGCACACTCTACCCAACAGCAGCCAACTTGTTCTTTGCATGTAGCTATGGAACACTTACTGAGATACGTCATATTCTGAGTCATAAAACAAAACAGTGAAAGGAATTGAAATCACACATGGAATGTTCTTTGACCAAAATGGAGCCAAGCTACAAGTTAATAACAGAAAGAAAAAAGGAAAATCCCCAAACAACTGGAATTTAAAATAGTATATCCCTAAATAATCTCTGGATCAAACACTACAATATTGTAAAGAGAAATAAGAAATACACATTGAATAACATGAAAATGCAACATATGGAAACATGTAGGGTGTGGCTGGAACAATGCTTAGAGTATTTATAACACAAAATACTGAAGTAGCAAACAGAATGAAACTCCCATCTCAAGAAACAAGAAATAAAAGACAAAATAAACCTGCAGGGTTGAAGGGCAAAGTGCAGAGATGAACAAAAATGAAGACAGAAAACCAGACAAAATAAATGAAACAGATGATTTTTTGAAAAGATGATTTTGACTGGCACACCTTCCAGCAAGACTGACAGAAACAAGACAGAAGATGAGTTGCCAAGGCTGAGAATTATGGGGTATTGATCCTTACAGTCCCACAAACATTAAAAGAACAAGAAAGGGATATTACAAACGACTTTATACAAATTCAACAAAGTAAAAAAATGGACCAATTCATTGAAAACCAGACAGACTACTCAAACACTGATAGTTTAATTACTAAATAAATTTAATGTATAAATTAAAAATTTTCCTGAAAAGAAATCTCCAGGCGCAAATGGTTTGGTTTTGTACTAAACATTTAAAGGGTTAACACCAATTCTATATAAATCCTCTAGAAAATACAAGAGAAAGGCAACACTTTCTAATTCATTGTAGGTGCCAGCTCTGCCATACTTGGAAAAACTTTAGACTGGCAGCTCTCATGAGAGGCAAAAACCTTCAGCAAAATACCACTAAATCGCAGTCAGTAACAATGTAAACAATTATACACTGCACCCCAATGGGTTTATTCTGGGAAGGCAAAGCTTCCTCAATGTCTGAAAAGCAATCAGGGAGAGCCACCATATATTGACAAGCAAAAGAAAAAGACCAAATGGTTACACAAATTGATGGGGAAAAAAAAAAGTATTTAGAAAAGTCAAAATGCATGAAAAAAGTCAGCAAATCCAGGCTCAAAGTCATCTTTGATATTTAATTTTATGCTATTTATTTGGTTATCATGAATGCAGACGTGTCAAGAGAGAACAGGCACATTTTATTCAAGTTTGTTAAACTGATTTAAAATGTAAAAATACTTAAAGTTGGCCTCCACTTATATTCAGTACAGATATCACAAAAATATTAGGTCTATTCCATGTCTGCCTTAAAATCAGAAGGAAAAGAACTAGCTTCCACAATGTCCAACAACTGCCCATTTCTCTTGAAAAGAGCAATGGCTCTTGAAAGAAAATGGGTGAATGTTTGTAAACCATGGAAAAGACCAAGCACTGAAATAATGAAAGGAAATATACAGCTGATTCTTGCATAACAAGGTGGTGGGGGGAGCTAAGCCACAGTCAAAAATCTGACTCCTTCAACACTTACCAGTAGTCTACTGTTGACTGGAAGTCTTAGTGATACCATGAACAGTTACATCAACATTTATGTATGTTAGATGCATCATATATGGCGCAAAATGGAACCGTGATATCTCGTATGACCGTGATATGCAGTGACACACTGCTCACCTGGAGGTACGTCTGTGACCACGTGGTGCCTCAAGTGGACACCTGAAAGGAGTTCATCTGGACAGCAACAGAAGGACGATGCAGTGGGTGCAATGTCGGGTGTGCTGTACCAGTACAGAGGGGGCTGGTTGGTGTAGACAGTGCTGCATCTTTCCGTTTCCTTCTGCTGTGAGCAGTGAAATGTATAGTCTGTCAGTTTTGATAAATTTAACTTTCAGAACATATTTGTGTGTTTTTCTGATACTGTCATCAACATGTTTTATGCATTAATGACATTACCTTTTTCTTATACTTTTCAATACGTCTTGGCTACAGGATTCACCTGCAGCTTTTTCCAAATCTTCCCCACAAAAGTACACATATAAATATGGAGATCCATGACCTTCTTCACCACTGTTATTCAATGGTCAAAAATAGAGCCAGAATGCCAACAAAGAAAAAAGTTACCAAAGACTCTTCACTAAAGCTTTGCTAAAACAATCATTCCTAAAAAAGTTGTCTTCATTGTGTGAAGGTAACATCATCTACTCTGTGAGGACTCAGAAATATGACACTTAACATTGTCTGGAAAAAAACTTACTTGAAAATTCATACCAGACATAAAGAACTAGAAAAAGAGTAGTCACAACAGATTTCCTACCTCAGCAGGACTGGTGACTCCCTCAGCTATGGGAGAGACTACTTCTGAGGCACTTCCACTGCTTCTTTTCTTCCTGGCCTTTTTCAACATCTAGACTGTTTATTCCCATCGCCCACCCTTCACCTTGTGAATATGCATCAAACTGCCATCATGACCTCCTTTCCTGTGGCACTTCATTTCAATGGTTTAACTCTGAGCTGTAGCAGCCAACTGATGAGTAGCAAAACTGGACATTTTCAATGTCAAGGAACATATATCTAAAATGAATAAACTTCTCTCCCCTACTCAGACATACTGTTCAACCCCCAATCATTTAACATGAGGTACAAAATCAGAACACACAGGATATAAGACAACCAAAATAACAAGCAAGCTCATGAAAAGATGCCCATCATTAATCACAGAAGTACAAATGATAACCAACATGAAATAGGACTATACATCCACTAAAAGTGAATATTAAACAACCAAAAACCAACTAAAAATTCCAAGTACTGGCAAGAATGTGAAACACCTTGAACCCCATGCATTGTTGCTGGGAATGCAAGACAGGCATATATATAATTCATTAACTATGGCAAAAGCTCTAGATAAGCTGATACCAGTTAATTATAAGTTATTCTCTATTTTTACTGCATTTTAAAAACAGTCACTTCTGAAAAACTTGGCTGTTTCTTGTGAACACACTTACCATATGACACTGCATCTTAACCGTAGGTATTTAAGCAAAAGAAGCAAAAACATAACAGACTGTATGCACACGTTCATAGCAGCTTTATTTACAACAACAGAAACACTGAAAACAAGTCAAATGTCCTTACCAAATGGTAAACAAATAAACTGTTGTAACAATACAGTGTAATACTGAACAATAAGAAAGAACTAATACATGCACCGACATAACTAATCTCAGAAGCTCTGCAGTGCATTAAGAGAAAGAAGCTGGACACAAAAGACTATACATGATTCCATTTATTGGAAATTCTAGAAAAGGCAAAACTGATGACAAAAAAGCACATGAATGGTGGCCAGGGAGAAGCGGGAAAGGGGAACTACCTGCAGACAATGAGGAAATATTTCGGTGATGGGAATATTCAGTATCAAGATTGTAGCCATGTTAATTACATAACTTTATATAGGTGATAAAATTCACTGACTTATACACTTAAATTGGTTAATTTCATTGTGTATAAATACCTTAAAGTTTAAAAAAAGTATGGAAATATATCACAAAATAACGAATGATAACATAATTTACTTTTTATGTTGAATTTCTAAAGATTCTTTAGTGAGGATGTATTGTTTTAAAATAATAAAAATGCCATTTAAAAACAATTAACATTATCACAAATACATGATTATACAACAAAATCAGAGTTGTTTAAAAGTAAATACAAACTCAGAGCCAAGAATGGAAGGAAATCTACCACTATTTATTTACTCTGGATGAGGAGGTACTAAAATCCCTTCTAAAATCTTTCTACAATTAATAACTAGTAGGGATGGAGTTTGTTTTAAAACTGCAGTAAAAATAGAGAATAACTTGCAATTAACTGGTATCAATTTATCTAGAGCTTTTGCCATGATTAATAATCAGGCAGATGTCATATGTTATCTCTGGTATGCTTTCTAAACCTTATCCAGTGGTTTACTTCTTCCATGTTTTCCCCGTAAGTTATTGTTTCACTGTTAATTTTTCAAGTTATTCTCTATATTGCTCAGAATGGTAAGACATTTGATTTCTTAATTTAATGTCTTTATTCTTTAAAAATCTCTACATAGCAAACAGGTTTCAGATATAGATTATTTTCCATTAAGCAAGGCCCTATTCTGTAAACAACAACAACAACAAAAAACCACAATGTAAGTAGCACCTTCAATAAGATTTCCACGTGCATCAGAAACAAGACATAAACTAGAGGTGACAGGAACTGCTTTAATTTCTGTGACTCCCTCACCTATTTCATTCTTCAGGAGCAGTTCTCCCATTCATAGGAAGAGTGAATATCAGTTTGCAAAGATGGAAACAACTAATAATTTTTTTTTTTTTTTTAAACAGAATCTTTAAATCCTTTCTTCCAAGACCATTTGGTCAACTGAACAAGTAATTTAACTGGATAATAAGAGGAAAAAAACCCTACAAACAATAAACACTCTTCTAGAGCAAACAGGACCCAATGGTCACCTTGACTTTATGGACAAAACTAATATGTACAATATTGTGACACGACTCAGTCCAGACACACACTGTGGGAGACTAGCCGATAGAACAGACTGAGGACACACAGCCTTGCAACCCCTTGGTAGGCAAGGATGGGTGAAACATGTTCCCAGAAATGGGAGTAGGACCTGAACCAGTGCCATTAACAGAACATCATACCATCACCAATACATGCCATCACTGAGGATACATTTATTCCTTTGGTTTCCTTGCAATTTATTGGAAGGTACAATGAAATCTGCACTCTTTAGGGTATAGCAGAATGCTTTTCCTGTGTTTAATACCTTCAGACGTAAGGGTCAAAACTATTACATCACAATAAATAGAAGGAGACCACAGCTCAATGACACTGCTTCAGTTAATATGCTTTCTGCCAAGTTAAAAATACTTTGCTAAAAGGGGCTTAAAAAAGAAAACGTGGGACTTATTCTATTAACATAAATCCATGTGTAGGCAGTTCTAGAATCACTTAATTCTGCAGCTCACCCAGCATTATCAAAGACTTTAGTGTCACCTTTCCACTCTGAAGCCAACCTCAGAATATTGGCTGTGTCCCCTTCTGATCCCAAGTTGGCTACAGCAGTTCCCAGTGTCAGATTCTGACAAGCCAGTGTCCAAAGAGAGCAGAGTTTTCTCCTTTACATCTTAGCAAGAAAAATCAGATATGCCCTTGCAGAGCTGCCATTGCCACAGGCAGATTCATGAACACATGCATCACAAATACTTATAAAGGGAGTGAGATCACACCTGATTGGCTCAGAACAACCTAATTCACCCTTGGGGAAAGAGTCCAACATCCTAGGGCCCAAGGCCCCACAGGGATGGGGACACTTTTGACAAGAAAGCAAGAAGTGAGGGACAAAATGCCTATTGGAAAACAACCAACAGTTTTTTGTCACAACTTGACAGGGCTGAAAACACACATTACCTGTCCTCACACTAGCTCATACTGGCTAAGAAAGTAAATCATGTGTTGAAAAAAACAAAAATAAAATAACTATACATTTAAAAAATATTTCAAGGATAAATAAGACTCAGTAAGGAAACTGTATGTAGCAGGCACTAGTCTATGTGCTTCACACGTATCAACATATTTAAGCCTCACAATTTTTACCTGTAGTTAAGAAAACAGAAAGCCAAGTAACTTGCCCAAGACATCTAGTTAACTGACAGCCAGACTGGAACTTGGTGTAATGAGGCTTCAGACCCGTGTTCTCTGATGCTGCTACATCATGCTCTACCAGGCATGAAAAGGGGGACATGTAGATTAGAAAAAGTATAAACATCAAATAAACCAAATGAGGGTGGAGAGGCAGAAACCAAGCCAAGAAGTTAGCTGAGACTTTACACATTATACATTTTATTAAATACTGGGCTTTAGTACAAATTTACCTCTGTTAGAGAAGTTTCATTTTGTAAAAATGTGCCTGTGTTCAAATTCTTACCTGACTCTGCTTTCTAACCATTCATTTTTACTGGTTCTGCACTTAATTATGGACAGAAAATTAATTTTCTATAACAGAACAAGGAATTTCTTATGGTACAAGACTCAGAGGAATAGTCCCAAAGAGTGGGCATGACCCCAACAGACTGTGACCAGAGAACATATTGCTTTTTTATGGCATATTTATAATAGCTACAGATAACATCATTAAGTCATGCACATTAAATCTTTACTACCTACTAAAGGCTTCTACCTTACAAATGAAAATTGGTCATGTCCCAGGGTTTGGCATTTAGCCAGAAGTTAAACCATGAGGAAAATGGTTGTCAAGCTGGCTTTTCAGATCACCATGGAAAAGCTGTCAGCTGCAATATCCATCCTGGAATCGTGGTGGAAAGTTCCTGGGAGTTGCCTTTTCTTGTGTTTTGATTAAGTCTAGAATAGCTGACAGGACAGCACAGTCTCTGGATTTCGTGTCCTTCCAGTCTACAGGATGAGGACTTTCAATCTTCTCTTGTAGAAGGATATCTAGTTCCTTTCTTAATTCCTAAGTTTGAAAAAATTGTATGTGTTCAACAAAGGCCAGGTGTATCATCCAGCAATGTAATAGATAAAAGTGACTATAGTTTGTACAGAGATTCACAAGCTGTTACACACACACACACACACACACACACACACACACAAAAACTGAACTATTCAGTGAAGAACAAAATAAAGAGTGGTTAAAAAACTTCAAAATTTTATCAGACTGAGCCATTTTAAAGTTGGTCTGTTACTACCTCAAACAAGTTCAAGGGCTGGGGATATAGCTCAGTTGGCAGAGTGCTTGCCGAGTATGCACAAGGCCCTGGGTTCAATCCCCAGCACCAATAGAAAAAAAAAAAAAAACTTGGAAAAAACTATGGATCAATTTCTCAACACAATATGCTCTGTTGAAATCAAGCAAAAATCTTTACTGTATAACATAAGAAACAAAACCACCAGATCACCTGCTGACTGGCATGGGCATCTAAAGACAATTACATAGAGATCAGTCACCTTAACGAGATGGGCAATTCTTGCTGGAGATTGAAACACAATCCATTCATCTACAGCAATGGTTTCTTGGTCATTATCCTTCTGGATGGAAATATCGCCTCCAAAGAACAAGAGACAGTATGGGGAAACTTCTGTGCAGTCATACAAGTATATCTGTAATGAGAATTAAAATAAATTAGTGTATTTAGGAGTCTGAAAGGATCACTAATGGGCTAATTTGATAACATCACCAGTACTGATTTTATTCATGGCCTTCTTCTAAATTATTTACGTATTTGCAGTGCTGTGGTTCAAACCCAGGAAAGCCTCTGCCTCCTTATATATCTGGCAAATGGTATCCCACTGAGTCAGAACCCTAACTCCAAGAATTTTTCTTTTTTTTTTTTTTTGCAGAAGGTAGGGGGGGTACCTAAGATTGAACTCAGGGACACTTGACTACTGAGCCATATCTCCAGCCCTATTTAGTATTTTTTATTTAGAAACAGGGTCTCACTGAGTTGCTTAGCAACTCACCATTGCTGAGGCTGGCTTTGAACTTGTGATCCTCCTGCCTCAGCCTCCTGAGCTGCTGGGATTACAGGTATATGCCACCGTGCCCGGCTGAGAAATGTAATTTTAAATGAAACATTCTTCATCAATACAGTGAACACAGATTTCATATTTTGTTTTAATTTAAAATATACTACTCTTTGAACAAAATATTTTATGACTGTCAAAACCAAAACAGTAGTGTAGCTGAAGTTATTTTTACCTATATATTCAGCATTTTAAAAATCATCCCGGGGCTGGGATTGTGGCTCAGCAGTAGAGCGCTCGCCTAGCACATGGGCGGCCGGGTTCGATCCTCAGCACCACATAAAAACAAACGCATTGTGTACAACTAAAGCAAATAAATGAATATTTTAAAAAATCATCTCATAAATAAACAGAATCTGCTTAATATTCCGACCAGTACATGTAAGATATACTGCTATGCCAAAAAAAAAATTGTGCCCACAGTGTAAATTCCTGTACATCATAAAATGCAAGGATCTTTTGAAAGCAGGCTCTGAAAATCACACAAACCAAATATAGTTATATATATCCTATTTCATGAACACACAAAGTTCTACCACGACAGACCTGTAGTTTATAAGCATAGGTTATCTATTTAAAGAATAAAGCTGCAATCTGAGAAGCAAAATTATTCATTATTCTGAACACTACCCAATTATAAAGAGTAAGACTGATAATTTAGATTCATAATAATTTAAGTATTCACTTACACTACTTGTTCTCATCTTCAGGTGATAGATAAGCCAGTTGTAGTGAAAATCTGTTTGCTCCACATTAACAGATTTAGGATGAAGAGAAACCAGGCCATCAGTTTTTGTATAAACTTTTACCCTTTAAAAAAGTTAAAATGCAGTTTGTTTAATAAAAGTTTTTTTAGGGGAATCTTTTTCTTCCTAAATCCCAAACATACCCCAGAACTAAAAAGTAATTCCACAGGTGAGTTGTTTATTTTTGCAATATATAAATGTCAAAGTTTACATATGAGGAAAGAAGGATTTTCTTAATGATACATGGGAAAATATTAGCTAAATAGGAACACTCTAAACCATGTAACTAACTCTTACAGGTGTAATTACTCAACATATTACAAAAAGCTGACAGAATATTCCTTATTTTAAATATATACTATACCACTAAGGATGAAGAACAACAAAAAATCTGAAATAAATGACTAATTTAAAAATTTCACAGAGTTTGTACCCAGATGAATATACACTAAAAACAGAATTTTGTTGAAAAGTGTGTTTTGCTAAAACTGATTTAAAAGAATCTAATTTAAAATATGGTTAAATGGTCTCACAGTCACTCAAATCCCTCAATTTCAAAACAGGAATATCCGGAATACATGTATTTTGACAGTTTTGTTCAATAGCGCAATTCTTGGGGGGGGGGGGGGGGGGCGGTGCTGGTCTTTAATAAGTTATTGCAATTTACAAGGGCTTATAATATTATTCAGTAGTTTATTTTTAAACAGCAATGGTGATTTATTATATTCCATAAGCACATAAAAGCTATAATCCATAAATTCTTCCCAACTGTTTCTAAGAGTATTTTTTAAGTTCTAGAAATACACTTAATAGCAAATTATTTTTTCTGACACAACAGTCAATTTAACCAATGTCATTCTGCAACTCTGCTGGCAAATTTCCACACAGCATCAGACTCTATAACCTCAGTCGCAGCAATCCAACACAGCACAGAAGGAAGGCAGACATATAACATGTCAATGGTGTGGCTGTGCTCCAATAAAAGAAAAGGTTTTGGCCTTTAAGCCAAAATTTACTGACCCTCTATTCTAGACCGAAACAAAGTCAATCCAAAGAGAACTGTTTTTTTCATAAATCCCTCCCAGAATGATAGAGGAAGATAATAAAATATTTATTTTCAAAGAGTCTCTCTGATAACCTACCTATAAAGTCAGATATAAATAATCTTGCAAAGTACTGCATCCTCAAAAACTGTAGTTGGATGACTTAAAATACAGATATTCCATTCATAATGATAAAAAGTCATCTATTTACCCATAATCTTATACCTTCAAATAGGGTTTCTTGACCTCAGTACTACTCACTTTTAACTGGGTAACACTTAACTGTGGGAGTCAATATGGGATGTTTAGCAGTATACCTGGCCTTTTGTAAGCATAAGCACTGTTTTGACGACCATACATGTCTCTACACATCATCCAATATTCTCTGGGGGGACAAATAAAATAGCCCCCAGTGAAAACCACCACAGTGTTTGCATGTTCTATATTTTTTGCAAATATATTTTAGTCTATATTTTTCAACTTATTAATCACAGGGTATCCAACTTTGTGTCTGTGTGATATTGGGACTGAACCCAAAACTTTGCTCACAGTAGATAAACACTTTACCTGAGCTACATCCCTAGCCCCTCTTTTATTCTTTTTAATTTTTATTTTGAGACAGTCTCACTAAGTTGCCCAAGTGGGCCTTGAACTTGACAATTCTCTTACCTCAGCCTCCCAAGTGGGTGGGATTGTCCAGCTTGGCGGGGTACCAAACATTTTCATTTAACATCAGTTTAATATCTTACATGTTCCTACACCATGACTGTTTAAATGCCTACCTACAGAACTGAAGGATCACAAAACTATTAATTTCCCCAATTATCAATGCACTGAGTCAATGACTATTTTAATGACTCCTGATATACAATCAAAATCTAGACTGCCCTCCAAAGGTGTGGTAACAATTCATATACCACCACTCATTGGTGACTTTCAGCTTCTTTGTACGTACTAAATTTACTTACTGGGCAGAAATATGCCTCATAGTTGTCCCCAATTACTACTGAGCCTATTTCTGTGTGTGTGTCTATACTAGATATACTGTATTTCTCAAAACAGTGAAATTACCACAAATTTATTTAAAGAGTTTTTATCCATTTTGCAATCAGACAGAAAAATCACTGAAATAATCACTACTCTAACCAATTTCTATGTAGGCACTTGTTTTTTAAAGCTGACTAGCTTTCAAATATTTACACTGGTATCATGTTTTATTAACATTCTTTGTAATTAATGAGTGATCTAACAGTTAACTCTTGGGTTGTGTTGTAAGTTTGCCACCTTCTAAGTGATGAAAATAAAGATGAAACTGTGCGCAGTGGTGTGCACCTGTAATCCCAGTAGCTCGGGAGACAGAGGCCAAGAGGATCACAAGTTCAAAGCCAGCCTCAGCAACTTACCAAGGCCCTAAGCAATTTAGCAAGATCATGTCTCTGGAAAAAGAAAAAAAAATAAAGGAAAGGACTGGGGATGTGATTAAGCGCTCCTGGGTTCATTGCCCCAGGACCAAAAAAAATAAAAAATAAAAATAAAAAAGATGAAAATAAATATGAAGAATATGGCCTAAAAATTGAGTAAGAACAATTTACAATTAAAAGCCCTATTAAACTAGAGGACTTCAAAATTTCACAGAAGAGAACTGCAAGTAATTCTTAATAATCTTCAATGCTTACATTTTTCTTTTTTTACCCAAATTTAGTCGGATTTTAGCAACTTTGGGATATAAACCAGCACAGATGACAGCTTTAATTATCTTCTCATTATCTAGGGGGGTGGAAAGGTAGAGGGGGAAAAAAAGTAAAATACTGAGACAATGGACAACAATGCAAGTTATTTACACTTTGTTTTCTCCTTTACCTGAATTTATATTAGATTCTGGGTCTTTAGGATTTCTACTGCTTACAAATCCAGCTCCAAGAAGATGCTCAGCAAACTGTCCTTTCATGTTATGCAGCATCTAGGGAGCAATGTTAACAAGCAGAACCAGAACACTGTTCACACACTGGGGGTATAAAGCATATACTCATAAGTAAAGTTAATTATAAATTGTCCTTGCTTTAGGAGAACACTTTTTTACAAAAATATAATATTTTGAAGAAGGTGTTGGCAAACTATAAAAACTTGGCTTTGTCAATAGAATGCTAATGGAAACACAGCCACATGGTATCATCTACATATTGTCTAAGGCTGCTTTTGTATTGCAATTATAAAGATGAATGGTTTTAACATAGACTATAGCCTGAAAGCCCGAAGTACAATCTGTTTTACAGACAAAGTTTGCATGTTCTAAGGAATAAATCACTGATATTACATAATTTTGCAAAAAAGTCATGAATAGAATTTTAACAATTGCTCTTCACTCCATATTTGTTTTAGGGGTGTGAACCAAACTCAAAATAACCAACATTAATGAACATCCATATTTCTATTACTAAGAATTAACCTCTCATTACTGCATGGGTACATAACTTTAAGAAAAATTATGATTTGAGTACAAATGATGCATGGCTCAGTAAAAGCATTCAAAAAATAAAAGTATTAATGAAGAAACTTCCCTCATCTCAAGTGTCTTCAGATATAATCATTATTAAGTACACAAGACTGCAGACATTAACTATGCAGAGATGTTAATATATTATATCCTAATAATGAGAGCAGTTTAAAAACAATAGTTATTTTTATAAAACTATTTAAATTCAGTTCAATTTGAAGAAATTACATAGAAATGAAAGTGAGTAGTCAAATGAGTCTACAGTTTCATAATCACAGGAAAGATTTTCTATGGAATTCCTTTAAGCTTAGGAAATTATAAAACAAACTTGGGTCACCTTTATGCAAGGTTTCATTTCCCCATCTACTTTTCCCTGTAACTGATTTTGTCAGCTACCTCCTGGTTCCTATTACCATTATACTGTTCAGGATAAAGATCTTTACATTCTGTTCTGTTTGTATAACTCCATCACTCCTTTGTGTAAATTCTCTATTTAAATAATACAAAAAGTAAACTACTGCTGGGCATGGTGGCGCACACCTGTAATCCCAGCACTTGGGAGGCTGAGGCAGGAGGATCGCGAGTTCAAAGCTAGCCTTAGCAATGGCGAGGCACTTAGCAACTCAGTGAGACCCTGTCTCTAATAAAATACAAAAAAAGGGCTGGGGATGTGGCCCAGTGGTTGAGTGCCCCTGAGTTCAATCCCCGGTACCAAAAAAAGAAAAGTAAACTACCAGCTGACTAAGTGTGTGCTCTCCATTCCTTAAACCTTCATTTTGATTCAACTCTTAGTAAGAAGCATTTCACTATCAGTGAGTTTTTCAAAGTCTCACAGGCACAGTATCTCTTGAATCCTTTCTTGAATGCTTATCCTTTGTCTTTATAGTTGGACATATTCTCAAATAACACTTCATTTAAGCCATCTTTTTGTGCTTCTAGTTCACTTCATTTTTTTCCATTTCAGAGGAATGGTCCTGGGTCCTGTACATGTTTCTGAATATTCATTTACACACAATTTCTACAGAGAGATATCTTCAGTGCTTGATGTGTAAGTCCTGTCTAAAAACTTTTTAACATTTAACTGCTTTAATTTTTGTCTTTTTCAGCTAAATCCATAAACTGACCACCCTCAAGCCTTTCTTCCACGGCAATAATTGCTTTCAAGTGTGTCCATTTTGTTCTTTGTGATTTTCTTTTGGCCTTCAATTTGGGTTCATAGCTCAGCAGTCTTTTTATTCATTCTACTGGCTTAGTTTCTTACCTATGTTTTAGGGAATGCATATTCATATTAAACTATTTCATATTATAAAACGGTTAAGGTTTCTTCTGTTGAAAGATGCTAGGTTCCATTCATTTTTTCTTTAGCCTTAATATCTTTCAGAGTTGTCTAGTCACTTTTCAGTTTGCTAATGACTGGGCATATTTTTATGAGATAGGCTGAACTCTTCATTCATATCTAATGCAAGTACATACACTTTGTAGGTGTCATATCTTACTACATATACAATTATACAAAATGGATACATACTCCAAACTATCACATGTGGTAATTACTGCAAAACATTCATCACTACCTGTAGTGTGTTTGAGGACAGAAAATATTCCCAGCAATAGTCCTTCTCATATCTGAAACCACGCCGCCTAGCTTCTTCCCAGCCCTATGGGGCAAAAAAAAAAAAAAAAAAAAAAAAAAAAAAAGAAATCTACTTATATTATTCCCTGGAGCAAAGATTATTTACTAGTTTCCATCTTTATTTAATAACAGCCTAATCTTCCATTGATGTTTCATTTTCTTTGTAAAAAAAATTCAAAGAATTTCAAAATTTAAAGTAAAAATCACACTCATGATGCTGGTCCCTAAGAAACTTGTCACTCAAGTTCCATGTTTTTATACAAATAAGTAAAAGTCAAAGAGTAACAGATTGTGTATTTTACACAAATGGCATCATATCGTACATAACTGTACTAAATGCCACCTAAAATTTTCAAAGAGTACTAAAATTTCCCTACAGATAAGCCTGACTTACAAAAGCAGAAAACATCTTCCTTATCTGAATCATGTACATGGTTATGATATTCTATCAAAATGTTAAATCTGAATACAAGAGTAACTGATTAATGAATAAAGACTGTCCCATAGGTAAGTAAGACAAAAAATACAAAAGAATAAAAAGAAATATAAACACAAATTATTCATTTGTTTTATTCTTACCCCCCCAACCAAAAAAAAAAAAAAAAAAAACTTTTTCCCAAAAGGGTAAATGTAACAATGTATTACAAAACTGAAAATAAATTACATTTTTTTAAATGTTCACCTAATTTCAAACATTCTTATCATTTCCCCTGAATCTGTAATATAGATTTTTAGAAATTAAATATGCTCCTGCTCTACTGTCAGCTTTGCACTTGAATAGTCTATTACAATCCAGAACAAGATCTTTTTTTTCTTTTTTTACCTCAAATGCATTCACAACGGTCAGGTGATCACTTCTAGTTTGTTTTGCCAATTCCTTTCTTCTTGCATCTGCAATCTTTTCTTTACCCTAAAATATACATTAAAAAAAAAATCAACTTAAATTGTTCTGACACTAAGAACATTCTAATAAAAAGGTAAACTGCAATTTTCAGTATCTAAAAATGCACATCCTTTATTCCATCCTTCTTACCAATGGAATGACAAAGGGATCTTTGAAGCTGAGACTGGCAGCAATGGTGAGCACTGGGTCTAAGCAGCAGAACAGAGCTCCAAAAAGAATCATCTTCCCAATATGTGGCTCAACTGGTAACCGGGCTAAGTGGACTCCAAGAGGTGTCAGTTCTTCTAGTTTATCTATAGCATTCTGTAAAGAAAGTTTATTTTAAAAATAGACATGGTGAAGCATTACATTTGAAGCTATTTTAGTTTTTTTCTTAAGAAAGGTAATTTAATGCCCCCAATATTTTTCAGCTTCAGTTTTCTTCATATTAAAACATATATTATGATGTCATTAAAGGTTAGAAAGTTATTTAAACAATAAGAGAATTAATCCACAATCTGGCTTTACTGGAAATGGTATAAGAGAAATAACAAAATAGCAAACTTTCAGTCAAATAAAGAAAATCACCCAATAAAGCACAAGAGTGGTGGAAAACACGAAAACAAACATGATTATATATTTGTATGAAATACAGAGCCCCTAAATTCTACTAGTTTACGGGCTATGAGACAGCAAGGCAGAAGATAAAGGGCATATCTAGAACCCTGGGAAATGGGAATAACTTCTGCTCTGATTTCCTTGGCTCTGGTCCAACCACACCTGCGGACAGCCAGAAAGTGGCTTGATGAAACCAAGAAGATAAGAAAACACCTATAAGAATTATAGGTCTAAAACATGGATTCAGGGTGGTAAGCTCAAAAGTTAGGACTCTTTTCCTGGCAGAAGCAACATAAATGCTCTCTGGAAAAATTTATCATTCGGACTTCAAATTTTAATCTACAAATAAGTATGTAAATAGAATTTCCAATATATAGTTAAAATTAACTACACACAGATACCAACAAGAATTTTTAAAAAAAGAAATCCATAAGCATCCCACTGGGCACAAATTTCTAAACACTTAGGGAGGGTATACTACTAATCTTTAAAAAAGGTCCCATAGACAGTAAAATCATAATATCCCTAATTCTTTTTTTTTTTTTTTTTTTGGTACCAGGGATTGAACTCAGGGGCACTCAACCACTGGGCCACATCCCCAGCCCTTTTTTGTATTTTATTTAGAGACAGGGTCTCACTGAGTTGCTAAGTGCCTCACCATTGCTGAGGCTGGCTTTGAACTCGCGATCCTCCTGCCTCAGCCTCCCAAAGTGCTGGGATTACAGGCGTGCGCCACTGCGCCCGGCCCCTAATTCTTGAACCTAGTGTTAATACCTAACTCTGACAGAGACATTTGAGCAAAGGAAAACTACTAAATAATTTTATACATGAAAAATACAAAACAAAATACTGCAATGGCAAATGAATCCTAGCAACTGGTTTCAGAAATGAAAACTGGCTTAACATCTGAAACATCAAAGTAATTCAACACATTAACAATAATAACAAAAATTCAAAAGCAAAATAATTATATAGTTACTAGTATAAATGCATTTTACAGCATTGATGAATACAAACAAGGTCAATATTCAAAAATGAATTTCATTTCTATCAGACTTACAAGAAAAGGAAAAACCTAAAAGTTAGTGTAGAATCCAAACACACCACTAACCTATAAACAAATCTTTAAAAATACACATAAAACCCCAAAATGGGAACTCTAAATCTAAATAAAAGATAGATGGAAGATCATGTTCTTATTTAAAACACATTATAAATATGTCAATTCTCCCCAAATTGCTAAGTCAGTGTAGCCCTGGATGAGGACAGAAATATGACCAATAGATTGCCTAGAAGAGATAAACAAATCCATAAACACTTGATCAATGACAAAGGCTATGTAATAAAGATGGACAAGTATTTCTATAAAGGATGTCTGATCAATTAGTCTTATATATGTAAAAGCTTAAGTCTCCTACATCATCACACACACACCAATTCAGACACATTATATATGTGACTCTGCAAGACAAAACAAAGTTAAAAAATCTTCATGATTAATTAAGAAGACATACTATGGGGCAAAAAGCAATAACCTTTAAGACTGATATATTTGACTGGATTAAAATTAGGCATTGGTTTATCAACACCCTATTTAAAAGAGTAGAGGGAAAAAAAACAGACATGTGCAATACACATGACAAAGGGTACAAATCGAGCACCTGAGAAGTGTACCTGAGCTTTGACCCAGCAGAAAAACAGGGACCAACAATTTGTACAAAGGACTTTCCAATGGACAATAAACATAAAAAACTGCTCACAAACTCATGGAAATAAAAATTAAAACCACAAATTAAAACATCTGCACACCTACCATTATGGTTAGAGCAAGGCTGGTAATACCCAGGGTTAGTGAAGCTATAGAGCAATGAGAACTCTCCACTGGGAGAAGTGCAAGTGCTTTGACAACTCTGGAACACTGCAGGACATCATCTACCAAAGTTTATCATACATAATGCCACCTTACGATCCAGTGGATTCCTAACTAAGTACATACCCATGAACTGAATATTAAATGCTCACATAACAATAATATATGCCAAAGGAATGAAAATGAATAACAGCTAAAAGCAACAATACACATGAATCTCATAAAGTTAAAGAAACCATAACTCTGTTTCTCCCACCAAAAGAAAAAAAAACAAACCCTACATCTTATCTTATATGAGTTCATGTAAAGTTCATAGAACTGCCAAAATTGAACTGAATTCTTTACAAGAATGCACATTTGTATGAAAACCCACCAAGACAAAAATGCAAGGGATTACTGTTAGTCACGATAGAGGTTAGCTTTAGGATTAAGGGAGAGAAGCAACTGGAGAGAGTAGGAAGGTGGCTTGTAGCATACTACTGATGTTCATTCATTCTTAACACATGCACCACCCCATGCTTACTTTGTGGTGAATGCTTAAAGTACCTTTGTTCATTTTTCCTAGATGTGCACGGTGTATTTCATAATAAAGCTTTTTAAAACTGGACCTCAGTCCCTCCTACAAACAGTTACAAATGGCTCTTTTATTCAGTCAGGAGACAGGAAGTCATCTCATTAAGAATTCAGAGTCCAGCTGATTCCTCTGATTGTCTATTGATTCTATGATCACCACCTAGCTCTCCACAACTTACCTCCTAAATTCCAGTAATTTCACTAAATTCAATCCAATTCCAAGAGATGGTTATATCATTTACAATGCTTTTTCATTAAAACAGAGTATTATGTTAAGCACTATTATGTGGTTCCAATATAACTCAAATTATCAAATGTTATCTATGTGAATGGACTCCTGCAAACCTGTGAAATATGTGAAACAAGTCTTTGCCAGCCTCCAACCCATCACTAACCATCAGAAAAGACAAAAATGTCCTGTTTCTGCGTTGACCAGTATGGCTACTGTATGTGCTACTAAGCATGTGAAATGTGTCAGTGGAACTGAGATAGACTTTCTAATTTAATGCATAATTTAAACTGGCACATCTGGCCTCATGTATAGTGGACGTCTTAGCTATAGCCCTGTGGGCCTTCTGCCCAGGCCAGGCATTAACTTGCAGCCACCCCTGAGCTTCTCTGGCTATGGTCCTCTGCAGGACCATAAATAAACTGAATGTGGTTTCTCAAAACACTAATCTCACAAAAGGAACTAATGAAATCAGAAATAAGCAATAATAAAATGAGAGGCTGAAGATTGTAGTATTTTGGAGAAAGACTACTTGTTAGTATTCCTGCAAAAAATGTAAGAGTTGCCTTTATAAAATGACCATGCTATCTTTAAATTATTTGGATGTGATTTAAAAAATTATAGTAATCAGAAGAGTAGAATAAACCAAAGAGGTTTATTTCAAGAATACACAAAAAGAGCAGTACTTGAAAAATGTCAAAATGTCATGCAATTTTAAATCAGGCCTCCAACCGGGGAAAAAAGTGTAGAAAAGGCCCAGTATTATAAGAACATAACAAAAGCATCATTTTATGACTTTCTAATGCATAACTTGTATACTAAACTGAGAGCCACATAATGAGTCAAAGTCAACACTGCACATCTCACTAGTCTACTCTACAGTAAAAATTTTATAATTAGTTGGCTTGCCTGCTCTAACACTGTGAATCAAAGTTAGAATTAAAAAGAAAGAAAGAAGTAGCCGGGCGCGGTGGCGCACGCCTGTAATCCCAGCACTTTGGGAGGCTGAGGCAGGAGGATCACGAGTTCAAAGCCAGCCTCAGCAATGGCGAGGCACTTAGCAACTCAGTGAGACCCTGTCTCTAATAAAATACAAAAAAGGGCTGGGGATGTGACCCAGTGGTCGAGTGCCCCTGAGTTCAATCCCTGGTACCACAAAAAAAAAAAAAAAAAAAAAAAAAAAAAAAAAAGAAAGAAAGAAAACAAACAAATAACCCAACTTACCAGTTCCATCAGGTGTTTTATGGACAGTAACACTGCCTCATTTGATGGTGGATCCATTAACCTACTCAGAAAATAAGCAATTCCACCTAGTTTTTAAAATCTGGGGAAAGAAAATATAATTAAACATGTTATACATCAACATAATTATTTAGTCCTACCTGTATCGATCTCTCAAACAAAACATGAATCTCACAATTTTCAAACTAGTTATTTTACCAAAATGAATTATGATTTGTGATTCTATTAAAACATGTTTAAAGGAATATGTACTGCTTTCTACCAGCAACTTTATTAGTGAGAAAAGTAGTAGCCTGTTAAAAATCTCAACACATTTATTATTATCTTCAAAATAAGGCTAGTTATATCAAAATATGTAAGACAAGATGCTAAAAAAGATGAGTAACATATAACAAGGGAAAGATATAGTAAGAGTAGCTAACATTTACTGAGCACTCACTGTATCAGAAAGTGTTCTAAGAATTTTATATGAAGAGAGGTAATCTGTCCAGTAATAAAATGAGCTTTTCAGAGAGCAAGAGGGATCCACAGAGAGACAGCCAGGCTCCAGAGCAATACATGATTCAAAACTCGTTAGTACACAACTCAAGGAAGGTTTGGTGACACAGCAAAAACAAGTGTACAGTAACAATGCCTGTAGATTAACATAGTACCTTCTTCTAAACAATATGTTGAAAATTAGAACACTACTCTCCATTGTGTTTCTTAATTCTGCCACCTAATTTACCTTTATCTGCAAACAAAGTTCTTCCAAAGGTGTTCTCAGAATCTCTGGTAGTTGATAGTCATCCAGAAGACTTGCTCTCAGGCCGTTATACAGGTGATAGCAATGCCCAGGTTGAACTCTTTAAAAAAAAAAGTTATAAATGACTTTTAGAACTCCAGAGAAAAAGAGGAAGGGAAAGCAGCCAGTACCTACTTCTCATAAAGCACATAATTACTATTTCAATTTTATGAATCCTATTTCCTTCTTCTCATCTACTTAGAATAAAATCCCAACTCCTCTATCCCAATGTCCTGAACTGTTTGGTTCCTGTCTTTCACTTTTTAACTTTATTTTGTCTTTTTAATTAATATGTAATAACTGTAGATATTTCTGGGATTCAGTGTATTGAGATTGAGCAAACCAGATAACTGGCATTTCCATCTCATTTTCATTAATGCAAGTGTGGAGCCTCTCAGAGTCTCTCTTCCAGCTCTTCAGAAACTATGTAATGATGCTGTGAATTGTAGTCACCATACAGTGCTGTTAAACACTAGAACTCATACCTCCTAACTGTATTTTAGTACCTGCCATGTCCCAGTTTAAGAAAAAAATTAAGGCTCCCTTCCCCCTTCCAATAATGTAGTTCTCTATTTCTGATGGATTCAAGATTACTATGCTTAGTAACAGCAATCTATTGAGGCCAAGAGTTACAACCTCAAATACGCCTTGAAAGCACACTTTTTAACAAACACTGGTATTATTTTATCCTGTATATATATATTTTTAAGATTTTAAGCATATTTAGTGACTTCTCAAAAGGGCACTGGAATTTTATGTTTTTATGTTTGTAACTAGTGCTATAAAGTATACCATTTTTTGGACAATGATGAGGACAGATGTGAAGAGGTGACAGTAACTCATACATTTTCAAGCAGAATAAATACTTCTATAGGCTCTTTCTGCTACAAGAATAAAAATAAAGTAAAAATCTTAGCTATTTTTATTTTTGTCAAGTCCTTCTAGACCCACCATTATATAACATGTCTGAAAAAGACTCTAGTAGAAACTAAGAGTATGTCCATTGAGGATGACACAGTATAGCATTTTCTGGCCCCCAAAATGACCACATATCTAAATTGGGCTTTGCTAAAGGAATAATTTTGGTTCAACAGCATCAAGTACATAATCCTCTTTTTTTTTTAAATTTATTTTTTAGTTGTAGTTGGACACAATCACAATACCTTTATTTTATTTATTTTTATGTAGTGCTGAGGATAAAACCCAGGGCCTTGCACATGCTAGGCGAGCACTCTACCACTGAGCCACAACCCCAGCCCCTGCATAATCTTTTAATTGACTGTCTGGAAATCAAATTCTACTGAGAAAATCCATGAAGGTTATAACAGGTGAGTCAAAACCTTACAGATACAGTATAAATTTAAAACAAAGGGATGATAACATAGTCAGCAAGGTTTTCTTTCAACTCTCCTTTTCTTAAATAGGTGCATATCTAAAGATTAATGGATCTTTTCTTCCTATAAGAAGCAAAAGAAAAATTCTCTTCTGCAACTCCAGAAATGATTCGGTCACTCATGAATGTGTGTAAAACTATTGTAGAATACACATTTCTAAGTCCAAGTATTTCTAAAGTTCAAGGCAAATAATTTTTCTACCATCAAGAGAGATGTTTTTACTTTGTATACTACTTTCCTTGTTTTTCTGCTGTTAACTAATGGTGCTATTTACTAATTGTAAGCAATTAGGAGCCTAGAATGTGGAGCCAGAGTGCCCAGAACTCAAATCCTGGTTCTGCTACCTACAAAGCTGTGTGACTTTGGACACATTACTTCTTTCTCTCGTAATTTCCTTACTCTTAAAAATGGAAACAATAACCTATTACATGCCACTATGGATTAAGCAAAGTCAATATACAGAAAATGTTTAGGAGATGACCCAACACTCAAATAGTATTAGATGTTATTATGATCAATATGCACTTAAAAAAGGGAATGAAAACAAGATTATAAAAAATATTACTTTTAGTTAAACAGACTGAAGAATTGGAGGTAAAATATTCATACAGTAGAAAACATGGCAGAACACTCTTTCAAGTAAACTACAAATAACAACAATTTTTTCACTTAAAAATATGTTGTAGTAAGTTCAAAATAAAAGGTGACTCTTCCAATAAATATTTTAAATCACAGCAACATATTTTGCACACAAAAACTATATTTTCTAAAGGCTTCAGATGAAGTCCCATCTTACCTTCCAGCTCGACCTTTCCTCTGTTTGGCATTAGCTTTACTAACCCACTCAGCAGACATTGTGCTGATGTTGTTCTGAGTGTCAAAGTGCGTCTCTTTAATTTTTCCTCCATCTATCACATAAACTACGTCATCTATGGTAATGCTGTTGGAAAACAGACAAAATATCAGATATATCAAATGCACTATTTACCTATAAAAGGTAAATTTTTTTTGTGTGTGTGTACCAGGGATTGAATAGGGGCGTATAACTACTGAACCACATCCCCAGCCTGTTGTTGAGAAGCATCTCAGTAAGTTACTTAGGACCTTGCTAAGTAGCTGAGGCTGACTTTGAACTTGCAATCCTCCTGCCTCAGACTCCTGAGCTGCTAGGATTATAGGCATGTGCCACTCCGCCCTACTAAATAGAGGTATTAGATCAAGTTGTACTTTGCAGCTCAGGATTTCCAACAATCTTCTCAAACTTACCAACACTACAAGATCAAGCACCTAACAGTTGGCAGCATGAGTGTCAATACAGTGGCAAACACAGTCCCAATTCTACAGATCACATACTCAATTCCTACTGGCCCACAGCCACACTTCATAGCTTTTCTTACGCCTTTTCATACCGAGCTCTGTTGGCACTAAGTGCATGACTTATTATCAGTTTCTGTAAGGTAAACTGTTCCAGCAACCAAACTGTATATTAGTTCCTCCAAGAGAACATAAGAAATTTTAAAGCCCGTATGTAATAATACCTAATACCAAATAATAACATTCCCCAACGGGGGAAGAGGCAAAAAGACCTAAATTTACCTCAGCTCCCATGCTTTGTTAGAAAAAGCTTTGAAAAACAAATCACTTAAAAGGCTATTTTGATGAGAGGGCTAAGAAAGGATAGGTATTAAGAACAAGACAAAATAAAGCTATGCTTACCACTATGACTAAGTTAAACAGAAAAGATTTTTAAGTAATTACAAAAATCTGGTATAGTAAACAAGACAAGGTTTATTAATGATTTATGGGGCCCAGAACTTATATCATCAACAGTGATATTTAAATTCTCTTTACCTAGTCTCCGCAATGTTGGTAGCAATTACTATTTTCCGAACACCAGGAGGAGTTCTTTTAAATACCTGTAAAAATAAATACATCAAAATCCCAAAAGTGTACTATTTTATAATATACTAATTTGGCTATTAGTTATTACTTTAGATACTGTTCACTGTTAATATTGTGTTCATTATATGATACGTATCTACAGACATATTTATAAAGTATGCTTCATTTTCAATACTATGAAATTATTCTCTTAGTAAATCAGTGCCCACAGATGTAATTTTATCAAAAACAGTATTACAAACAATAAAAAAGCACTGCAAATAAAATATGACTATTTACATACATATAAAACACATTTTTTTGAGCACAAAAGAGGATTTATTTAAGTGAGAAGGGATAGAGTTCCTGCAGGGTGAGAGGGAGACCAATAGGGGTTTCTTATAGCACATCTTTTAACAAAAGCTTGAGGGTGTGAGTTTAAGGGTCAGAACTATAAGCTAAACAATGGGTAAAGACATGGGACCATGAGTCAGATGCCTAACCCATCATACTGGATGTTAGCTGGCTGTAACACTGTATATCGTTTGAGAGTAGACTGGAATAAAAACTCCTCTTCAAACACTGACTCAAAAATAATAACTGTCCTTGACAATGCTACCAACAGAGAATCTTGACAGGTAGTCAAGTAGCACTGGTGGCATTGAATATACTTATATAGTAATCAATAGAGCAAATGTGATTTCTTAATCTTGTCACATGTTCTCCAGCAAAGAAACACATTCTTTACTAGATTAGGGAGCCAAAGAGGTACATCCACACTGGGTACTCTTCCATCCAGTCTTTGATACCAGGAGTTAATTCTTCCCACCTCTCTTCCCTCACCCATGTACTCTGTATCTAATTCAGCTAGCTGAATCTTAAGCAAAGCTAAGGTGCCCACAAATACAGTATTTAAAGAGTCTTAATATTTTCCTACAAAAAGATGAGTGGAAAAAAACTAGAGGGGAAAAAAGTAGATTTTCTGATCAATTTCTTCCTACCATGGCCTGAAACACTATAACCCAGAAAATTAACTTTCCCGAGAATGAAGTGTTCATTCTAATTAGGGAAACCTCTGCATCTGAAAGAGCTAAGATTCATCCTACATTACTGACAAAAAAGGAAATCGCATGCCTGCTAATATACTAATTGTGTTAAATGAAAATCTCAAACACCGAAGCGGTATTATGTCACAGAGAATTGATTCCTAGGTTGCGTTATTTTTAGTGACATTCACATATCTTTTTCTTTTATTCAAGAAATCCAAACAAGTTATTGGTAAAACCAGTTCTTTAAACTTTTGCCTAATGTTGACAAAACTAATGTGATTTGTGTATTACCCTCTGTTATTCAATTTTTTGTGCAATCATCCCCTGAAGACTCATTTGCAAAGGTTCTCAAGAAGTTTTTGTTATATGAATTACTATTTGAAAATGTTCCTTAAAAATATAAATAAATAAAACACACAACAAGCAGTTAAAACTTATATAGTTGAAAAGACAAACAAAAAATAAATTTAACAACATACCTGTGTCTGGTTTACTGTAGGCATCAGTGAATGTAAAGGTATAATAACAAACTTATCTGAAAATTAAAAAGTAAAATGAACTTTATTATGATAAAGAGATTAAAAAAGACTCATTAAACATATATGGAACAATGAATTCAGATACTGAATCATATAACATTTAATTTATATTTCTACATAATAATCAGACCAACTTAGTTTTCTAGTATTTTTGCTTTCTAAGTACTCCAGCAAGATCCAGTTGACATTTTATTTTGTTAATTTACTTTGTATCAATAAGCATTTTCCCCAAATTCTTAAAGGAAGCTCAAAAGCTGAAGTGATCTTTTCAAATTTCACCAGTAAATATTATTAACTCTATCCACACCATAATTCAAACTTGTACTGGGTGAAAAAAATGAAAAACCCCAGTACCAACATTTTAACTCATTTAAAGGCTCAATTTTTATTAGATAAATTTAGAAAAAGAGGTAAAATGTTCTCTTCATAATGCTAGATAAAGAACTTCACTACATACCCAGAACCTTTACTTGTGATTCAGACCTTTTAGAGAAGACCCCACTTCTTTATTTAAAAAACAAAAACAAAATAATAATAATGTGGATTTAGATCATCAAGTTTCTTCACTGAGGTAGCTACAGAAATGAAACAATACTTCTTTAAGTTAGAGGGGAAAAAATATACATGTTTCAACTATCGCTGCTAAATTACTTAAAATATATTAACATAATACCTGATTTAAACATCACTTGTGACATCAAGAGATCATGTAATGTGCTGATGTTGTCCCAGCCTGGTAGAAAGACCAGTATTGCACCATCCTATGTAGAGGGAAAATAACTATTACAAGGGATCACATAAACAAAACATGATACACCATAAAATTCTATATATACTTAAAAATTATACTAGCTCTGGATAACTTATTAACAAAGTTATCTAAATATCTCAATATAAATCTCTAAATATATCTAAAAGAATGTAAGATCTTACTGATTGATCGATTGTGGTACTGCGGATTAAACCCAGGAGTAATATACCACTGAGCTACATCCCCAACCCTTTTATATTTTAAGACAATCTTGAACTGGCCCAGGTTGGCCTCCTGCCTACCCTCCCAAACTGCAGGTGTGCACTACCATGTTCGGCTACAAAACCACTTTCAGAAACATGACTTGTAATCCAAAGATTTCATTTGTTTAGTCTTTTCTTTAAATGGGTCAGATGCCCAAATCCTTTGCTATTTTGAGATTATTTCTAGTATCAAAACAATTTTAACAATTCTATTCATTTTATTGGGGAAAATTTTTATTAATTACATCTAGGTATATTTTTTTCTTTTAAGGGTGCTTTGTAATTTATGATATAAAATAATGGAATTCATTATGTCATTTTCATGTTTGAACATAATTTGATGACAATCTCATTCTCCAGTACCTTTCCTATCCCTCATCCCTTCGCCTCATCCACTTGCTTCTACAAATCTATTTTTTGAAAGCATTTTAGAAAATTTTTTTCGTTGTCTTAATGGTAATTATAATGGTGCTAGTTGAAGAAAAAAATAAAACTAACCTCTTCTTCCAAAAACAATGTATCGAATAAGGGCAGCAATCAAATTCAGATCAACTTTATCATCATCCATCATTTCTATAACATCTACAGTACTTGCAGAATACCTATCAAAATTAAAAAAAGTGTCACATAATACTTGATAAAAGTTCCTGTGGTTTAATGTGCTAGAAAAATTAAAATTAACTCAACCTATAAACAAAGAAATATAATCCACAGAAAAATGCTGGGACAATAAATAGCATTTAAAAGTCAAACTGGCACTGATTAGCTGGAATGAAATTCACAAAACTTTCCCTTTAGGTATATACAAAATCAAAAAAACAACCTGTTATTTTGTTCAGTGATTCAGCCAGTTATCTCACCTTCAAAGAACATAAACTCACCTTCTTCGCAGTTCCCTGATGTAATCTGGCCAACGTTCTTTATAGATTGCCTCTTTTTCTTCTTTTTCTTGTCTATTTACATGCCCTTGCATGAAACCCCTCTTAAGCTGGGATCTATGTTCTTTTTGTTCTGGAACATATCTGAAATAAAAAGAATCTTCAATATTTTCACATTTTTTAAAGCCTTTGGTTTTACCTAACATCTGAGACTTTCTACAGTGAAGATTTATAAAAGGATTCCATTTTACCATAATTTTCAGTAAAAATATAAAATATCAACCTTTTGGGAAGTGTTCATTAAATAAAACTTGACAAGTCAGATAATATCATTCTTCTCTACTGGAGTATATAAACCTCAAGACCAACCTTTAGCAGTCAAAATAAAAAAAAAACTCAAGTAACTTTTATCTTCAATTTTAGGTTTGCTCTAAAACAAAAGTTAACTTTAACATAAGCTGAAAATAACAGTTAATGACTGCCAAGTAGAAACATTCAGATTTTAAAAAGAGAAGTTTCCAAACCTAACTGTACATAAGGATCCCCTGGGGAGCTCATAAAATACAGATTACCAAACCCAATCCCTTTTGATTCAGATTTAGGTCTGTTAATCCAAGAATTTTAATTAGTGACCCCGAGAAACTCAGCACATCAATAGAACTATAGACCCACACTAGACAACTATTTAATTCTGCTCAGTTATAGTTACAGCAAATGGCAGATCCAGAATCTGCAATTCAAGTCTCCTGTGTGTCAATCTAATGCTACAATGATGCTAACATGCTATAGTGCCTGCTGAAAATAGAGGGCACATCTGTGTAAGAATCTTTCCTTCCACTGAATTCTTCAAAGCATGAGGGATGGAGAGAGATAAAGAAAAACAAACCTAAACTTTAACCCCCAAACATCTCAGAAGTTACCTATAGGACAGCACCTAAGATGGAATGAGGAAGTGGGTGGAGCATGTGCTCTGGAGTCACACGAAAGTAATGTTGCAGCTCTGCCTCTGACTACCTGGGTGGCCTTACACAAGGTTATAAATCTTCTGGCCCTTCCTCTTATTTGAGTGACTGATACTTTTATAATAGCAATGGCATAATAATAATAAAAGCGATAAAGTACAGTGCCTGATATATAAATACAAAAAAGTATTAAGCCCCTTCACTATTCAGACCTGTAACACAGAGTCTCCTAAATCTTCAATACATACAGCCACTGACTAGATTACTGATCCCCCAAACGTTGCTTTTGTACTGTCAAGGTGTTCCTATTATTCTCTTAGACATGAATTGCTACATGTGCCATGAGGGAAAGTTAGGCACATTGCAGAAAGTGGAATTGAGGAACAAGTACCTACAACATTTATGGCCACTGATGAAAAAAAGGAGGGAAGACCATTACATGCCACCTCTCTCATTTTGAACCTGTTCCACCCTCTCTGAAATATCTAGTTCCCTCCTTTCTATTCTGCTTTCATTGTTTTCCTGACTTTCCCAGTCTATGCCTGATGTATGACCTCATTTCCCAAACACACTTTACTTTCCCCAGACTTTATGCAACAGCTCACAGAGCTGCCTGTCTAGATACAAATCTTAAGGATATATACCAAGTCATCCTTTGCTTTATGCTTAAAATCTGGCATGGTGCAAGGCACAGAGTAAAACTTAAATACTGTTAAATAAATGTCCAATCAAAATCCAGCTGTCTTTTCCCTATGTAAAATATGTGATGGACCTTTGCTGTCACCTTCCCACTATTACCTTCTGGATTTTTTATGTAACAGTGATGTGAATCATAAATCTATCATTTATTTATTCTGATGTTTATTACAGGCCAAGCACTATGCTATGCACTATTTACTAACATGACAAAATCTTTGATGTTGAAAAGCATGAACTCTAGAACAAGAAGCAAATACAAAGACAGACTGCATGGCAATAACGTAAGTGTTCACAGGAGATTCAAAAGCTACAGGAAATGAAGATGGAATCTTCCTTTGTCAATAGCCTTACAGATAAAAGGATGAAGACAGTGGCAAACGGAAGTCAAAAATGGAGAAAATAACATATAGCAAAGTACAAAGTCATGAACAAAAGGGCAGGGCCTGGCATGTTAGGGAAGGGTGCACTCTTAGGACTGATAGGGGATGACTGACAGAGAAAATAATGCTGAAAAAGAGGATATAGCCAAACAAAGGGCTTTGGGATGACTAGCTAAGGGATTTGGGGACTGGGCTTTGCCAATCTTTTTCTTATGAAGGAATACAGATATAATTTTGTACAGGTTGCTGGAAAAGTTGCTAGCAGCTAAAAGCCAGTGTCCAGAGTGTTGAGGGGATCAATAAGTTGAGCAAATCAGGTGAGGTTTTCTGCTAGAGGCCATATTAAACCAATAAAGGCTCAGTTTTTAAAGACAGAATTCAAATCAAGGGGCTTATTCAGCAAGAGAAAGTTCATATGATCTTATTAATTTTCAGTTGCAACAGTGAAATCCATAATACCAAAATAAGAACTATTATATTAGCACAGGACAGATAAGAACCTCCAGTAAGAATGAGAAGGGATGTTCAAAAGCAAAACTCGTGGTTTGGGTATGTTGGGGAATAAGTACAAAATGATTTGGAGTAAATTGGTTACTCAGCATATAAAGTAGCAGCACACTTGGTATATACAATGCTTGAAAAGTATTTGCTCTTTTAATTTACAGTATAGAAAACTGGTTGGAAGATAGTATTATTAACTGTGTTAGGATTACTTGCCAGGACTCATTTGTTTTTGTTATTGTTTTTACTGGTGGGAGATAGGTGGGGATCAAATATAAGACAATGACTTGGACTTGAAAAATATGAGATTCAAGGTGTCTGTGGTGCTGCAATACTGCTGAGTACAAACAATTTCAGCATTCGGGAAGAGCTTCTCAGTCCTGAAACTTTAGTGTTACAAGTTGTGGAAATACTCAATTACAGTCATGTAAATAGATAGGACTGCATAAAGAAAACACAAAGCACTGAAAAAGACTGAGAATCCTGGGGGGGGAAACCACAGTAAAGGGTGGTAGGAAAACCAGAAGAGAGGCCCAAACACTAAAGACAGAGGCTCTCAAACTTTTCTGCTTAAGGATTTTTAAAAATCATTGATTCCACCAGGCATGGTGGCACACACTTGTAATTCCAGCGAGTTTCAAGGCCAGGCTCAGCAACATAGAAGGCCTCAGCAACTTAGTGAGACACTGTCTCAAAATTTAAAAAAAATAAATAAAAGAAAGAAAGCCTGGTGATGTGGCTCATCAGTAAAGCCCCTCTGGATTCAATACCCAGTACCAAAAAAGATTCTGGATACCAACACAAACTTTATAATGTAATGAAACTGGTATCTGGATTTTTAAAAACTCCATCTAATTTCAACATGCAGATAAGTCTAAAAATCCCTGATCCGTGGAGAAATAAGTAGAAGAAAGTGGCCAAAGCTGAGTATCTAAAACTAACTGAAGTTTGGTATGAGAAAGGTGACACTGTAGTAGCTACAAGTTTCTTCTATTCCTAATGTTTACGTACCTTATTTTTTCAATAATATCTTCCAAAAGATATTCTACAACTGGAAAAGTAAAACCAGGTATATGTATCATTGGACAGTTACCTATTGAGGCAGACAAAAATAAACATAAATTTGTACTTGAATGTATATAATCAATAAACCATAAGACAATATTCTGAACTTTCAGAAAATGTTCCTGTAATATAGTTCTACTCTATTTCTAGTTTAATAAAAAGCAGTTATTATTCGATATTTTACATTGACAGAACTATAGATAGACCTCACAGTTCTACACAATAACATAAGCTATAAAAGAACAGAGCTATTTTAAGTTAAACTCAAGAGATCTTCTCTTCATTATTATGCCAAGATAGTACTACAGAAAAATACATGTTTTACTAAAACCTAGATAAGAAGTCTTACTCCTGGTGGCACCCAGAATTAGAGGAGAAAAGGAGTCAAAACAAGACATACTTCAATTTTAAATTGTTATTATTTCAAAATCACTAATTAAAAAAAAAAATCACCACGGTACTGTTATTTAAATGCTTTTCATAGCAAGCAAAACAAGCAGCACACACTCTAAACAAACTCCAAGACAGCAGAAATCAAAATATCCAAGCCACCATTACTGCTCTGTCTCTGGCCCATATCAAGTTGAGCCAAGGTCTTTAGTTGCAGACCTCTATTAAAAAAAGAAAAAAGGAAAAAAAAATACCTGCCTCAACTAATCTCATAATGCTTTAAAGATTACCTGGCATGTATTTTAAGCAAGTTATTAAAAGCCAAAAACAAGAGCATTAAATATTGTCAGCTACACTGATTCTTCTCTCCCTTTTCCCCTTCTTCCACCACAATTATAAGCAGGAAGGGCAGTGAACCTAATTTTCAAAGAATGTACTTATTAGCCAGTTGAATCTAATTTTAGATTCTTGTCCTTCCATTGATTATACAACCATGAATAAGCTACTTCAACTGTTCGGAGGCTGCCTTCTCATTTTTAAAAACATGAGTAGTAATACTACCTACCATACAAGGTATTACTGAGGTTATTGAAGACAAAGGGTCAAACACACAACCTGACACATTCAGTATTCCCTAAGTGACCATTAGTGCTATTAGCCAACTGTCAACCTAGCCACAGAAGAATCACAAACAGATGTTTATAACCTATTTAAGTTTGTAGTTTGCTTCCGTGATGCCACCTAAACTGTCTGGTGATAGCGCCAGTAACCTGCTGTCACTGAGAGCAGAAATGCCACCACCATTTAAAAAACAGATTATTCCTCTAATCCAAGAAACAAACCAAGTCAGGGGTGGAGGGAAGTTAAGATAATATTAAAATGCTACAAATTACATGACATTTATCTTAACTATATCAATTCTATATTTTTTTAAATTAAATTTAGTGATATTCTGGTACCTTTTCTAATAATCAAAGTTTACTCACCAAAATATTCTGAAAATTTCTCAGCATTCAGTGTTGCACTCATCAATATTACTTTTAGATCAGATCGAAACTGGAGAAGATCTTTAATCACAGTCATTAAAACATCTGACTGCAGATTTCTTTCATGGATTTCATCAAGCACAATGTGACTCACACTGGACAGATGCCTACAGCAGAAGTGTGAAGTATGTTCACTCAGTATAAAACTTCAAAACACAATTTTTTAACAACCAGCAACATTCAATTTAATAATTACATCTTTTGATAATATTTACAATTCCTCAGTAGAAACACTCACGGGTCTGACTGGAGCCACTGAAGGATGATTCCTGTCGTACAGTATAAGATCGAGCCCTGTTTCCTTGGCAACCGACTGTGGATGAAAGACACAGTTAATAGTCCTAGAGTTTCTTTTTTAATAATTTACTAAGTATCATACAAGTATAATAGAAAATCTTCATATTTCATTTTTTTTGTTATGACAATACTTACTATAATGAGGACTGATGAGAAACACACTGCCATAACCATAGAGAGAATAACAGAGATTTACATGCCCTAAATTTTCTGATTGAAAAGTCCAATCACTTAAATAGATAAAGGAATCTGAAATTCCAGAAAAGGACTAAAAAGTTCAGTGGTGAGACCATGGGGGCAGGGTAAGGATACCAAAATTAAAAAATAAAGACAGTCAGGGGTAGGGCCAGGATGTATACCAAAAGTATAGGATACCAACTTCTTTGAGGAGAAGTGATGATATTCAACTAAAAAGTTATTTCTCTTGTCACTGCATAAAACACATTTTAACATGGTGATTTGGGGGTTAAAAGATGAGTAAGCAGCAGCAAGCCAGCTATGCTGCAATGGTTTTAAATGTTACTTCTAATAGTAACGACAAGAATAAAAATGAGAAAATCGCCTTTCTTTTCAATCTCCAGTTTCAAAGTTTTCACTTAACTCTATCTGTACACAAGAAATAAACATTCTTTACCTCTGGAGACGAATTTGGTATCCAGTGCTATTTCCATTGCCACAAGATTCTGCCCTTTCTGCAGCCACTCTTTCTGCAACCTTTAAATTAAATAAAACAGTTACAAAGAAAATACCATTTCCTTTAGGACAAATGTCCTATAAACATCCATGAAAATCTAAGATTGTTGAAAAATGATTCTTAAGATTTTCAGATGAATTTTTAAAAAGGAGACATTTATTAAAATCTGAGATAGTTAAACTGTGCGTGACTTTCTTAAAAGCTGTAGACTAAAAGCTGTAGTACCTGATTCTTACATACTGACTTTTCATTTACTCTTATAAAGTCCTTTAAAGCCAAACGTTCTTTCATCATTACTTTCAAAATGCCTTTTATGGAATCCTCTCATAAATTTCTACCTTTCTTGACTTTTTTCTACAAAAGTTGGAAATCAAGGTAATTACATATTTTGTAATTTTATCTTTATCTTAGATAATTCATAGTTTTTAATTTTTGGTTTTATCTTTTTTTTTTTTTTTTTTTTTTTTTTTTGTGGAGACTAGTACTGTTGAATTCGTAGTTTTTATATGTAGTTGAAAGGCTGCCAAGTACAAACTCTGGACAAATGTTGTTATAATCCAATACTGATGTGTATAACTAAAAGTACCAACAGTCACCTTGTGACAGAACAGTGATAATTTGAAGTTTAGAAACAGAAAAAGACAATTACTATAATACTTCAGAAGTAAAACTTTTCAACCAATATATCCAAAATACATTGTCTTAGACCATGTTAACCTGCACATTCAAATTCCAACAGATCTTGGCAAAAGAAGAAAAAAAAATCCAGTTAGCATTACTTCCTACTGTCAATATATATATAACTGCCATACGTTATTGAAAATGATATTTAAGTCCAATTATGTAACTGTTACCATTTTTACCATTGTGTGATCTTATGCAATTTGCAGGAACGTGGCTCTCCCCCAAAATGGGGTGAAGACTGTTGCTCTTTTTAAAAGGTACACTACACATTGCTTAAATGTATGTTATATTTATCCACAAATACTGCTATAATAATTTAAATGAGTTCATAATCAGAGACTCTTACTAAATTGCTTAGAAAATGTGATAACACTATCACAAAACTAAAGACAACCACAAATCTTTATAATTTAAATTTATACATAGAATTACATTATATGACATGAAAATAAATTCAGATATGCATTGTATATTATAACAAACCCCACAATGCCTTTTATTTTGGTAGTGGGGATTGAACCCTGGGCCTCTAGCATGCATTCTACCACTGAGCTACATCCCCTAGCCACCCCAAATCTTTAAAGGATACATAACTCATAAATTAGGCTACCTAAAACAACTACACAACGAACATTAAAAAAAACCCAAAAAACCAAAAGACCCAAATGTTGTTTGTAAAAACATGTACTTGTAACTATTACTTATGCTTATCTTCTTTAAACTTTTGTTTTATAGAGATTAAGTACTCTAGATCAAATAAGATTAACCTGAGAAACTGAAAAACTTCCACTTGGTAAGTAGCTGAATTTGACTACAGAAATGTTGCTTCAAAAAATAGAGCTACCAACCTTCATCATTATTCAGTGTACTTATATACTGAAAAAAGAGATTTAAAAAATATTAAATAAACCAAGTTGCAAAATTTAAAGCATCTAATGTTGAAGATTATTTGGAGGTTGTCATCAATTCTACAAGTATTTTATTTAGTTTTCATTTTTGTGGATTTATACTGAAAATTTCCTGGATTAATAATTTATCTTGAATCCATAAGTATCATTAGGCAGATGTCATTCAACCTTTTGGCCTTTACTACCAAGTATTTGTCAAGCACATATTTACTTTCATAGCAAAAAATTCTAAGCCTAATTAAGAATCACTCCAAACTTTAAAACTTAGTTACTTAAAGGAGAACAGGAAATAAAGGAGGGAATTTTAACATTTGAGAAATTACTTACTGAAATGGCACTAATTCTTCTTGGCTGAGTACAAACTATCCTGCATTCGGATCCTTTTCCTCTTTCAATGTAGTTATCCAAAATGAACTGAGTAACTTGAGTGGTTTTTCCACAACCAGTTTCACCACTTATTACTGTTACTTGATGATTATCAATTAAATTTATCAACTCCTATTTCAAAAAGGAAAAATAAGGAATGTTGAGTAAATCTGAAAAGATACTAATCAAAATCCTACCCAAATGAAAGTATAAACATTTTAACAAACATATTAATACTTTTTAAATTTATTCATGTACAATGCTGGCAGTTTGGATACCTAGATCTAACAATTTTCAAGAAATAAGAAGCACCAAGCTATAAAGCACAGAGAGAAGGCACTGCCAAAGAAAAACACCCAGACAAGAACAGGAAGAGACGGGTCATGAATTCCAAGCATAAGTGTTAACATTAAACTAAAAGCAAACCCCTGGCCTGAGTAACTACGAGGATATCACCGAATTATAGCACAATTCATCAATATGGCTTGAAGTGTTAGGTAAATTCTGCACACTGTTTCTGGAACAAGGAATAGTAAGTTATTTTCAGAGTATTTCCTTTCAAATAATTAAAATAAAAACAGATTTTTAAATACCTAATTAAATGGGAAAACTTTAGGTGTCTACAAAATCTCATCTAAGTAATATGCAAACACTACCCCACGTTATATAAAGGGACTTGAATACTTGTGGATTTTGGTATTCACAAAGAATCCCAGGACCAATTTGTGTGTATACCAAGAGATTACTGTACTGAGAAGTGGAATGTAATTCATTCATTCATTCATTCATTCAATAAATATTTACAAGATGTCTATACAATGTCAGGAGTTTGGCATTATATAATGTTTGGAGTCAAGAAATACAGAAGGAACAAAACAGACACTGTTCTGAAGAACTTACACTGGACTAGGAGGGGAAGACATAAGATGTCAGGTAGTAATAAGTGCTATGAAAAGTGAAAGCAAAGAAAAATAAGGTTGAGAGGACAGAGAAAGATGGGGTACCATATCATTCTATGTAGGGTAAATGTGTGATGAAGCATAACAAATTAAAGCACTATATGTAAGCAGTGCCTTCATTTTAACTAAAGTGCTTAGTCTTGCATTAAGACCAGGGTATTTAATCCAAAGGAAATTATACAAAAAAAAAAAAAAAATCTATTTTTTAAACTCCAAAGATTTCAGTTATGGATATAAATGAGACATTTTCTAGAAAACTATTTCATGACCATTTTTTCCTTTAATCCTCCAAAAATTAAAAAAAAATTAACTTCCCTTTAGAAGGTTTATTAACATATTTTTCAACATAGAGCTATTTTTAAAAATTGTGCTCATTCTACAAATCAAATAGTATAAAGTATTTTACCTTTTGCATTCCATATGAAGGCAGCTTTTCCCTGAAATGCTGAAATTGTAAAAAAGTAATTTTAACAAAAGCAATGTATTCAAATTGGAACCACAGTAATAAGAACATATCATAATTAAATGTGCTAGAATCCAAAAGTATTTTTATTATAACATGTGAAATATTGTAACTTATTTAATTCTCAAAAAAAATTTACTAATCCCAGTTACATTTCAAACATTCAAAAACAGAATTCTATTATGGCTAACAAAATAGAGGTAATTCTTTAAATTCAGTGGAAGTAAAATAAATCTGATCTATCACTAATAGTATTTTAACAATCTCTAAATAACCTTTGCCATTTTGTCTTTTCTAATTTATATATTCATCTTAGATTTGGTTTCAACATCACATTCTTTTTCCCACTTGTCAGTAAACTGTTCACTAATGCAATAGGCTCTGGATCTGATTCAAAGATTATTTTAGGGTAGATGTCTCTGAGTGTAAAAGAAAACTTAAAACAAGAAATATACAGTCATTTCAGAACTGTGATCTTAGTTAATTCAAACCCAGAGCCTGAATGCCTCAAAGGTTTTTATTTTATTGAGTTGCCACATCTCAATGAAAAACCTCTATATTAAAAAAACACAAATAGCAAACTGATACAATAAGATACTCAACAAATTTGCAATTTGTTGGATTACAACTGAAATACTAAAAAGGAAGTGACTGATTCTTTCCTATATTTTCTTTTACTATGAGACAATTTCTGGATAATTCTGAAAGGTTTTATGCAATCTTATACCCTATTACATAAAAACACTAAGCAGTACTAAGATTTACATTTAACTAGGTACAACATATGATATGACATTCCAGTGGCATAAAAATAAAGAGTTTTAACACTCTATTTAATAAAACTTGATTTTAAAAATATTAAAAATAAATAAAATCAAAATTAGAATTGCCATAGGCAATTACCGCCATGCTTGTTATAGTCAAGTAATCCTTCCCAATAGCATTAAAATGACTTAAAATGACTTTAGCATTTGAAGTAATAAGTGACCAGTTTTCTTACTTCTGTTGTAGTAATTTTTAAATTAAAAAAAAAATTAAAAACATCTACAAGTATTAATATCCATGTCATCAAATGTAACCATCTTAATATGTAAGTATGTCCATGTTACCCCACTGCACCTCAAACAAGAATTATCCACATTTGCTTCCCTTGTCTGTAAATGCTGCTAAAATAGAGAGCTATGGCCCAATATTCTTTCCCAAGGCTACCAAATCTTCTGTCTTAATTTCTGGCTATGGCCAAGATGAGATGTGATTATAAGCAGTGTGAAGACAAGGAATGTCTTATTTACTCTTCAGAAAATAAGCATAATTGTCTTTCTTACAGGAGATGAGACAGCTACCTTTTTCAAGAAATGACACGTCTTTGCATAAAGATATATCCCTCAAAATTACATATATATTCACATATATATGTATACAACCATACATATATATACATTTTATTACATCGATCTCTAGAATACCCACAAAGCATACAATTTTTTTTTTCCTTTTGTGGTGCTGAGGATTGAACCCATGGCCTTGTGTATGCAAGGCAAGTGCTCTACCAACTGAGCTATATCCTCAGCCCAAAGCATACAATTTTATAACTGGAAGAGACCTTAAAAATGTCTTGCCTAGTAGGGAAAGAAAATATTAGAACCACTCAGGGGAACTTCAGTTCTTGTCACAGTTCTATATTTAAAATATTGGTGAATATATGCACATCACAAAACTTTTTTTCATTCATAGAAGGAAGGAGATGATTAAATGATCTGAAAACGTCATAATTCTAATCACCTTCACTCTTAGGACATCTCACTAAACTGGCCTAAGAAGTTAAGAGTGATTTTGCTTTCATTGGCATTAGCATCTCTCAAACATTTCTTCTCACCACACAAGCTTCTGTAGATGAGACAGGAAACTGCAGGTTATATGTAGTAATTTTTATTCCCACTGTTTCTTTTTACTACTTGAAAAGCAAAAAATTCCCAGAGAATGGTCTGTTGAGGAATCTCACATTTGTACATTGTGCAGCTATCTTTACCCACTTCTCTCAAGTCTAAGACATCAATGAGTAAAACTTTTTACCACATCTTGCTTTCCATTTACCTGCATTTCAATATACCGAAGGTCAGTTTTTTTCTTTTGTAAATCTTCCAGTAACTTTTGGTCTAAGGTTCCATCTGGTTCATTTTCTTGTAAGAGATACTCAGAATCTCGGTCAATATATGATTTGTCCCTGATCCTAAATGTCTTTTTATCTTGGTTTTTCACTTTCTTTTCCTGGCTGTCAAGTTTCTTCTCTGATCTTGGTTTTGTCTCATCAGAAACTTCAGTACCATATCTATTTTGACAAAGAAAAAGTAAAAACAGGTCAGATGAAGAGACACTGAATTCCTGGAACAAAACAAAATAACGTGCTGTCTAAATATTTCAAAAATCACCAAAACCAAAAGCTTTGTATTTTTGCTCTATAAAGCAGTTATGAAATATACTAAGATTCTTATATGAATTCAGATTCTTCCTCCTTTTAAAACAGATATCGCCAGATGAGTTATTCCTTGTGACAATTAAAAACAAAACCAAAAATCCACAAGTCATTTTTCCATAGCAATTTTTTTTCTTTTTCTGATTTTTGTGGACTTGCTCTATTTCACAACTTCATTTTTTTCCTTTCTAAGTTATCAATGGGATACATTATACAGTCCCTGAAATACTTCTAGGTTTTCCTCTCAATGATGTAGTTTTTGCAAACTTCCTAAAACAGCAGCAATCTAACTTTATGCAGACCCCCCCACAGAAGAATTTTGAAAATACAAAGATGATGCACAGGAAATACAAGTACATCTCACATCCATACACACTATTCATTCCCATTGCATAGGTTTCCTGTGGGAATGAGCCATCTAATTTTTTCCCCTCAGAATCTGCCTAATTAACATAAGAAAAATGAATTATTTCAAGACTAAATTGTACTTATTTAAGAACCTAATGATGTTATCTCTATTACTGTTTTCCAGTTTATGCTGTAAAAGAAGAGTTACTCTTTGCCTTTTCATTAAAAGAACACTTTTTGTTTTACCCATGATCCTCAGGTGCAAACCAGGATATCTCTGCTTCCGAATCTTTATCATTCTTTGCTTGGACAGAATTTAGCAGCTGCACAATTTGCTCTTCTCGTCGTTCATCCATGTGTACCACAGCTCTCTATTTTGTGCAACGGAAAAAATTATCTTTATCAACGCAAGAAAGCATGTACAAAACCATTTGATAACTAAAGAGGAAAATAAAGGCAAAGTAACATACGTTCAACAAACACATTTAAAAAAGCTAGTTATCTATACTTGCCCTCTAGCCCAACCCTACTTCCTAGACTAGTTAAGATGAACAGTTTTTAATCTATTTTTATAGACCTTTTCCTACCATCTAGTTATAGAAGTAGCTACAAATAGGACTGGCAAAGAAAGGATATTTGTATCACTTCCTCTCATGTACATATCACAAATGTTTTCCTATCTTAACTTTTCGATTATTAAAATCTAAATGTTCTGTTTAAAAAAATGTTGAACACTGGGAAATAATATTTTGGATGTAATGAGCATCTGAAAGTTCTTACACTAAAACAAATATAACTGGGAAGTAAGAAGGCTGATCTCCAAGTGTGAGTAAATAAAACTTATAAGCACTCATGGAGATGACAAATGCAGTTGTTTCAGAAAATTAAGTAAAACACCAACTTTGACAAAGGTAAGGTCCTTTTGGTAAGCCATGAAAACTTTCAGAAACCTTAAATATGCATCTAAGAAATTATAGGCCAAGGTAAAAGAATGAATGCCAAACCCAATTTTTGGTGGACATCAAAGGACGAACTAAGTTTGAATTTTAGGCAATTGAGAACTAGACAACTTTAGACAATTAAGAACAACAGTGAAATTTCCTAACTATAGTAATTATTAGGCAGATAGAAATATAAAACTTGATCTCTGGAGAGATTTTATGTTTTTAAAGTTATGATATAAATTTTGGAGTGCTCAGCAAAAGGTCAGGAATTAAAATTGCATAGATACAGGACTTTTTTTTAGTTCAGGAAAAAAACACCACCTCCACAGAGATAAGGCAGAACTTTAACAAAGTCTGGCATTCAGTGGATGTCCAAAGCAGAAAAACAAATCCATACCTGATCATCAAATATCTTAAAAAACAAACAAACAAACAAAAAAACCCTTTCTTGAACCTTCCACCCCAAAAACTACTGCACTATTTTGCTTCCACCACAGTAAAACTGCTGAGAAACACTCCACTTCTCATCTTTCCTTCTCTTGCCCCACAGCAATCAGGCTGCACTCCCTCCACTCACAGAAGGCACTCTCACCACGGTCGCCAAAGACCCTGTTAACCAATCTAAGACATTCTCAACTCTCACCTCAAGCCTATGCAGTCTTGCCACTATCAGTTCCTCTTTTGTATACTCTTCTCTCAAATACTCCTCTTGGATTCCAAAAGAACACCTACCTCCTCATTTCTTCACTTCTCTTGACTGTTCATCCTGGATTCTTTTGCACCCTTCTCTTCCTTGGCCCATCCCCTAAATATTTGTGTTTTATATTTTACAGCCTGTTTGCTCTACAGACCAAAATCACTGCCATCATCTGAGATTTCATCGGGAAGGCAAAATCTCTGGCTCCATACCAGTCTTACTTTTTAACAAGGTACCAGGTAGTTTCCAGGCATGTTCAAGTTCAAGACACTAACTATTTACATTATTCAGGCTTGGGTCCATTCTTCTTTTCAATGTTTACTCTCACCCTTCAACTACCATATGTGGACCTATGACCAATCAAATGCTTACCTCTGGTCTAGAATTCTCTTAAGAATCAGATCCATGCTGAAATCCTCTTTTTTATGCCCCCATACAGTATCAAATTCAGTGTCCTTAGCTGAGCCCATCATCTTCCTTCAACGAGCCTGATCTCTCTATGTAGTCATAAAAGTGTCATCCATTAATACTGCTGTCCTCATCCTTCCATATTTTTTAAAAAAAGTTATTCAGTGTATCTGCTATATCATTTCAGTATGTCCATTTCTTCCATTTCTATTACCAATTATTCGAATTCAAGCTGCCAAGCCTTATCTTAAATAGTGTAAGGGCTATTTAACAGTCTCCCTACCCCAGGATTACCTCTCTTCAATCCTACACTGCTGAGTGAATTTAAAAAATTAAAGATCCAATCATTTCACTTTTTAATTCACGTTTCAATGTACTTCCCAGGTTCTTAGGAAAAAGTCAATAAATTTCAAGTTTGGGAATAGAAAAATATAAGTTCAGAACTTTTCAAACTGATGTTTGTAAAATTTTATTAAAGAATCATGATTTGCATTAATGTATTAATTTAAAAATGTAGAAAAGTGCAAAAAACAACAACAACAAAAAAGTGCAATGTGCAATTATTGAAATTTTTGGTTTAATTATGTTCTGGATTTTAAATTGTAACATATTCCTTTTTGTGTATAGTGGCACCGAAGTTTGAAATCCACTGTTCTACCCACCAAACTCCACGTTCCAGGTTCTTATCTTTCAGTTCCTTGAACATGCTTTTCCTGACCTCTATGCAGAAGTTGTGGCACATACTTCTGCCTCAGTCCAAAAATCCTTTCCAAACTCTAGAACCCTGAACACAGAGATAAATATACTTTGCTATAGCTCAAGTTTCAGCTTAAGGATTGCTGCTTCTCCAGAATCTTCTAAAAGCTCTTTGAGTCAAAAGGTAGCCCATATTCTCCACAACTTAATACTTTAACACTGCACTTTGTCCACACCCCCTAACACAATCTCTCTGGTAAAGTACGTTCTACACCTATCTTATTAACACCTGGCTTAAGACAATGTCTCAAATTAAGTCCTCCATAAACATCTGTTGAAAAACTGTAAAACTCTACCAGCAGAATGCTTTTACCTTGTAATCACAAGGGTTATTCTAAAATTAAAAGCTATGGGAACTCTAATGGGGAAGCAATCATACCAGGTTGAAGGCAGTCAAAGGAAAAGTTAAAATAGGCCAACTGAAAAGTATTCATATTTTAAAAAGATAGGCTCATTTTAGACAGCAGAATGGTATGTAATGAGAAGCAAAAATAAAATGTTTATAAAGGCTATAATTACATCAAATTGGAGACATGGGCTCAGAAAGATAAGCACAGAGAGAGAAACCTGATATGTTGAAGCCAGATCACCAAGATTCCCAGAAAACATGCTAAGATGCATCAAAATATATTAAAATGAGACAGAAGTGACTTAGCTTCATATCGCAAGTTGCAAGTGAGAGAATAAGACTAGTTAGGAGTTTATGAACAGAAAACAAAAGTGGTTTGATCTATGGTAATTGCTATAGAGATAAGTGGTTGGATCTGGGATGTATTAAGGCAGTAGGGCAGACAGATTTGCTAGAGTTAGAGAGCAGAATGAAAGACATATACCATTTGCTATGATAAATGAATAAATAGTAGTGACATTCATTAAAATGAAGGTTTGAGGATGGGGCTTAATATCAAGGGTTCCATTCATAATATCTTCATGTGAAAATAATAACATTTTTTTCCTTACTTAACTTTTCATCTGTTTAGGTCTTTTTTTTCCAACTAGACTGTAAAATCCTTGAATATCGTGTTTCTTCAGATCCCCATAGCAACATGTATAAAACCTTGTTTGAAAAGGGGTTAATAAAAGTTAAGTTACTGTGTACATCATTTTAGTTATGACTCAACTCAATTATTCTTCCAATTTCAATATGGCTTAAATGTGTTTCTCTGAATTTTCAAAAAATAGTTTATTCAACGAACCATCTAGGGCTGTCAAGAAATAGTTGTTGTTGGCGCACGCCTGTAATCCCAGCACTTTGGGAGGCTGAAGCAGGAGGATCGCGAGTTCAAAGCCAGCCTCAGCAATGGCGAGGCACTTAGCAACTCAGTGAGACCTTGTCTCTAAATAAAATACAAAAAAGGGCTGGGGATGCGGCCCAGTGGACAGTGCCCCCTGAGTTCAATCCCGGGTACCACCAAAAAAAAAAAAAAAAAAAAAAAAAAAAAAAAAAAAAAAAAAGTGATAAGTTGTGAAGATAAAGCCCAAAAATCATTTCAATGAAAACGGCATAAAGAAAAATAGTTCAAAAGTGTTAGCCTAAAAGATGACTTAATTACACTCTGTATCTAACATAAAAGATGCTTTCCATAAAGTCACTATAAGTTGTTTTAAAGCCTGTATTAAGCCAACTTTTGGTTTAATGATAAAATCATGTTTTTATTAGAATGGCCACTAAGGAAACTTGATATTTCCTATACTGCTGATCTTCAAAATACAAATCAATTTCTTAAAAAGACTAAGCCAAATTATACCCTATTTTCTTTCACTTCCAGATTCCTAAGTTTCCTTCTTAAAGAGAAGCTGCTGATCAGAAATTTCCCCACCCCAACATAAAAACATAAAAACCCTGGGTTTGTGGCTAATTTCAACGCTGACAACAAGAGCGGGACAACTTTCCTGAACCACCTACGTTCAAAACAGCGCTTGGCACTTTGGTCCAGCGCAAAGGCAGCTGCGAGGCACAAGTCGCGAGTCCCGACCGGGCCACTCAAGGCCCCGGACCGCTGCGCAGAGCGCACTTCCCGCCGACGCCCGGCGCGCAGGTGCCCGATCCGGCCCCGCCCACCCGCCGCGGCTGACGTCACTGCGACGCACGGCCCCGCCGGCCCGGCGCGCCGCGAGACCCGCCCGCCCCGCGCCCGGTGTACCTCCTGCCTCTCGGCATCCTTGTTCTTCTGCGTCTGCTTTTTCGCGTACCACAGGCCAATCTCGCGGCCCTTCAGGTGACCGGGATGCCGCCCGCGGCCGCCCCGCCCTCCCCCGCTGCCCCCGGGCCCTCGACTCCCCCCACGGCCCCCGCCAGAGCTTCGGGATCCCCCGTCGCGGCCCCAGTTCTGATGGGAGTCATAGCTCATTGTCCCGGCGGGCCGCAACGGGTGAAGAGCCGCAACCGCTGGAAATGGCGTCCAGGCCCGGAAGCGGATGTGCATCCACTTCCGTTCTTCCACCGGCGCCGGCGCGAAGGGGCGGGTCGTCGGCGTCCCAGGCAGGCGTTTCCGGTGACGTCAGGCGGCCGCGGGCTGGTCCACGTGGTGCCTGCTGAGGTGGTGGTGCGGAGTTCCACGTGGGCTCTGGGGGCTTCTTGTTACGGTCTGAGTCTAATCAATATAAATTATATATTATAGGTGTAAGATATTCATAAGCAGAATAAGTAAATAAGATAAAATAGGATAATAGAAATGAGTACTGTGAGATGAGCAATAAGTTATTACTGCCCTAGTGATAAGTTAGAGGTAAGTGTAGGCCATAAGTTCATCAGGAATAAGCATAAGTAATAGGGTAATCGTGTAACTGTAAGACATAGGATAAAAGCTACAGGATACAAGATATAAAACAATGTAGGTTGGTAAGTGTAAGTCAGTAGGCTAGTGTAGCTATAGATAAATATAGGCTAATAGTAAGATATAAGTAAGGTTAAGTCAATATAGCCATACACAAATACAGATTGATACAGCCATAGTGACTCCATCTTTGTAACCCCTCTACCAACTTGTTATGTAAGCATTTTTTTAAGATGTTAAAAACATTGCTTTTCTGTACTTCATATGCCCACCCACTGATGTAACTGAACCCAGAATCTGTGCCCACAAATGTGCTCGAACCCAGGATGTGGTTGTCTGTTTTTGCTCTGCTAGCTGCTTTCTCAGCCCCTTGCTTGCAACTTGCAGATTCCATAGGATGTGATTTTCTTCCTTAAATACTCTGGCCACAGACAGCTTGAGGTTGTGCTCCCATAGGGTCACTTGGACTCTGTGAGGGACAGCCTCTCACCAGATAATAAAAATTCTTAAATTGGCATTTAATTTGGATTTAGAGTGTCTTCTGAGTGGTTGCCCCATAACATTCTTGAGTTTGTTTCCAACACCTGTTCAAGCAGATGAACCTGTGATTCAGTGCGTAGTGCTAAAAGTGAAGAAATAAGTTCCTCACCTGTCAGGAACACCCTGGACGGCATTTAAGTACATAATTAATTTGACGCTTCGTGAAAGCGTCATTGTTATTTGCCACCTTTTTCTGGTATTGGAAGAGCAGCATGTGCACCCACCTTCAGTGCAGGGCACCTGGGAAACGTAAATGTACAGCACTTGAAGATCTGGACATTCACTTGAAACCATATGCTATCAACCAGGACACTGGGGATTGGTGCAAGCTGTTCTGGACTGATAGATTGGGCCTCATGGGCTTTCTGCTCGCTGGAGAATATCCAGTTCATTTATAAGTCTAACTGGGTCAAAGATGCTGGAGATACCCACCGAATAAAGCAGTGTGATATGAGCTTTCATTTCTTAGTGCTGAATGGAAGGTATGAGCAGAAACCATTGTGCTGTGAACTAAAGGGAAATGCCACATGCTATAAAGAAGGCCAGGTTACTCTGCTCCATACTGAAGGTTCCTTGAATAGATGATATTTGAGTTCCTGAAATCTTATCTACCCCCAAACTGAGTCTCAAAAGAACTGAAGAGTGCTCAGTCGTTGTAAATCCCTTTCCTAAGAAGGGAACCAGAAAAGACAGAAGTCTCCTTGTTGCAGAGCTGAGGTTTTCTGAGAAACAGGCAGCTTGAAGACCGCCCCCCCCCTTCAAACTCTTAATCTTATGATTAACTCAGAAAGATTTCAGACATGTCGCTCAGAGTATTAGGAATGAGTTTATTGAAGGAATAGGGAAAGAGGACACTCAAGGGAAATACTGGGTACTCTCAGAGAGGAGGACAGGGTGCCTGTCCTGCACTTCAGTTTTATTGGGGATCCCAGAGAAGTGTCCAGAGAGTCCTGCCCAGGCCCACCTCTTGGCTTTTGGTTGATAGTAGCATGACATCAGATTTTCAAGCACCCACTGCCATGGCAACTCTAGGTCATCTTGGCCCATAATGACCAGTTTTAATTGGAGTCTTAACCATACATTCTTCCAGATTTTATTCTTGGGAGAAATTATCCCTAGTTCCCTGAGTTTCAGGATCTGGTCACAAGAGTCTCCTGGGTTTCTCCCATTGGCATTAATTGGAGCCTGCATTTCCTCCTGCAGATTAGTTTGCTGAGGAAGGTAACATGTCCTGTCTACTTGGGCCAGACCAGGATGCAGGTAAAGTGCTTCTTGGAAAAGAAAGCATGTGGGGGTCAGCACAGTGGGCTGTTTTGTAGAATTATTTTCTTAATCTCATGTTCCCACGTTTGCCTCTATCTGTCCCAAACATCACTAGAGACTAGGAGTCGACACTGCCTAAGCAGACAAACTATTGTAGCTCCCATCTATCCTGTGGACCCTTGTATCCTCCCTAAGTTATTCATTTTTCCCGCAAGTGTCCTTCTTCCCCTGTCCCTCCCTTATCATACAGGAAAAGGTTGGCCCACCTCATGCATGTTTCACTTTCCATGGTTTCAGTTACCTTTGGTCAACTATAGTCTAAAAATATGAAAACAGAAAATTTCAGATCAACAATTCTTGAAGTTTAAATTGTATGATTTTCTGACCAACATGCCAGAATCTCTTGCTGTTCTACTCTGTCCTGCTGGGGACATGAGTCATCCCTGTAATGTATCCACATAGTATAGGCTGCTGGCCCTGTACTCACTTAGTTAATTGGATCCAGTGTGGTGTTCATGTAATTTTTTTTTTTTTACTTAATAATGCACCCTAAGTGTAAGAGTAGTGCTTCTGGCAATTCAGATATGCCAAAAAAGAAGCCGTAAATGAAAAGATGAAAGTTCTCAGCTGACTAAGAGAAGGGAAAAAAAAAATCTCATGTTGAGGTTACTGAGCTGTATGGTAAGAACAAATCCCTTTCTAAAATTGTGAAGAAGGAAAAAGAAACTCGTGCTAATTTTGCTGTTGCACCTCATACTACAGAAATTACAGCCACAGTGCAAGATACATGCTTAGTTAGGATGGTAAAGTGGTTGCATTTTAGGTGAAGGACATGCACAGAAAACATGTTCCTATTGACAGCAACAGGTTGCACCAGAAAGCACCGAGCCTGGCTTCAGCTCACAGTGTGGGAGTGTTTCATCTCAACATCACTCGAGTGGTGAGTTCAGAACAATGAAATATTCTGAGAGGGGAAAGAAAGAGAAGAGAAATACCACAGTCATATCACTTTTATTACAGTATGTTTCTTAATTATTTTATTAGTAATTAATGTTAATAACTTACTGTGCCTAATTTATATGAATTAAATGTTATCAGAAATATGTATGGATAGGCAAAACATTCTTTATCTTGACGTGGTTACACAACTCTTATGTCTTCTTGGGTCTAATATTTACAAAGGCCTGGGAGTGGGTTTATTGTTCCCTATTTGACTCCAGCCTACACTTGGAGGCGGGGATGATGGGAGGACACTGTGATGAACATGACCCCAGCTCTGTATAGGTTATAAAAGTATGGATGTTCGTGGGGAAGGGAAAAGAGGGGAAAATAGAGAAAATGTTTCTGTCTCACATTAGAAAGAATATGGAAAAACTTTTTGAATAAATTAGTGGAGTATCTTATGTTCAATTTGGGAACAAATTGGACATTTTAATTACCTTGAAAATTAATTTATAGAGAACAGTTCTTCCTAACTATAACTGGTACAATAAGATCATAATTTAAAATCAGTTGGGCAAAGAAAATGACTGATTTAAAAGGTATCACTATTGTTGTTACTAATTTGTTCTCCAAGTTCCCTCCTTGAGAGGCAAAAAGGTAATAGTGGCAACTTCTTAAAATTCCCAGCTAAGATTTCTTCAAGACAAGACAGTATTTTTGTTGTTGTTACTGTTTTAGTTTCATTTTGTTTTTTGTACTGGGGACTGAACCCAGGGGTTCCTTACCACTGAACTACATTTCCAGCGTTGTTATTTTTCATTTTGAGACAAGGTCTTACTAAGTTGTTAAGGGCCTCGCTAAATTGCTGAGGCTGGCTTTGAACTTGCGATCCTCCTGCCTCAGCCTCTTGAGCTGTGGGATTACAGGTATGTGCCACTGCGCCCAGCCCCTTCAGGACAGTCTTGTTTCAGGTAATTTTGGAGTTCCACTTCCTATTAGGCTTTTTTCTCTCTTCTGCCCTTTCTCTAAAATGGGATGACTGAAATGTCTGGTATCCCTGGCCCTGTCATTGGCTGCTCTTCTGAGGCTGCTGTTCTGGTCTGGTGCTTGGGCCTGTGCTCATTAATAAAGTCTCTGCTAGTGCACTCATAACCATCAGAGCCTGGTTGGCCCTGGCTACTTCAGTCTCACTTCAGGAGTGTGTGTCCTGGGTTCACTTCAGCCAGTTCACTGGCAGGTGGTCCACCTGAGACTTGCAGCTGCAGGCTCGCTTTGCTTCATCTCAGCATCTCTCTGGTAAACACGCTAGCTAGATCATCACCTGCTTCCTCATCTCTTAAGTAGTAAGTGGTAGCTTCTGCATCTCTTCTAAACTACATGTGTGGCAAGGAAGGTTCTAAAGTGCAGTTGCAAGTATTATTTTTGTATAGTGAGCCACCTGAAAACTCAGTGTAAAAACAACCATTATCCTTGTACAGTGCACAGGTCAGGAATTTGGACAGGGCATAGAGAGGAGAGTTTTTCTTGCTGCAAGGTAGGTGGCATCTCTTCTGGAAGGCTTGCTAGTTTGCATCTAGAATCATTTGGAGGCATCTTCCCTGGAACATCTGCTGGTTGCTGCAGACTTTGGCTGGGGCTTTGGTTGGCAGTGGGCTGGCAGACCTCCACATGACCTCTTCCCTGTGTGATCTCCTTTGAGCCTGGCAGCATGACAGCTGGGTTCCAAGAGCAAGTGTCACAGAGAAAGCAGGAAATGTATGGCATTAACTAATCTCAGAAGTCACACAGCATTTTACTAGTTGAGACAGTTATAGATGTCCACCTGGGACCACATCTGGAATAAGACCTGGCCTACAGGGCTCTACTGACCTGCCTTTCCCTGCCTCGCCAGTCTGTCTCCATCTGCCAGCACTCTCTCCCTCTCTCACTTATCTACATTTGCGTTGACCTCCTGGAGGGTTCCACGGCATACACAGCACCCTCCTACTTCCAGAAACTTGTGGCTCCCTTTGCTGGGCTAGGATTTCCCTAGAGAATCACAGTGTATGTCCTATTTTGACTTTCTAATTCATGAACCTTTCCTGACTGAATTATTAGAAAATGCACTCAGTATTTTCCCGTTATTCTAATTTTTCTCCTCAGCACTTACTACCTCGGTCCCTGCTTTTAGTCAGTCTACTTGATGTTTAACACGCATGCATGCATGCACATGTGCATGCACACATACACATTCTCTGTAGGAGCCCTGTTTGGGGATTGGCTTGAATTGTAGTTGACTATAGCCGTGGAGATTTGGCCATTGTCGTCACCCTAGTCTCACGGGATTTTGTTGTGGGATCTGGAGTGACTTGGCCGAAATTGCTGATCGGGTTAGCGCCATTTTAGTGGTGTGTTTGGCGTGAGTTAGTTGTTAAAACCAGAGAGAAAAGTTATCAGAATAAAAAGCTGTTTGTCTCCAGTTTGCTTTTGAGTTCTTCCCGCGGCTCCGGTGCTCCGAGCGCTTCAGGCGGCAACAATTCTCTACTCATGGTGGTGTCACATCTAAATAAAATCATAAATTGAATGTATCCTAAGTTGAAAATGGGTTTGATGCTCCTAACTTGCCAAACATCATAGCTCAGCCACACTTCCCTCCAAGTCCCAGTTGTCTGCCCTGGGGATGCTGGGGCTGACTGGGCACTCCAGCACAGTGATGCCTCCCAGCTTTGCAAGAGATCATCCTACCACATACCACTAGCTTGGGAAAAGGTCAGGATCCTAAATTAGAAGTATGGTTTCTGTTGAATGTGTATAGATTTTGCATATTTTTCATAAAGTCAAAAAATTTTCAATGGGATCACTATAAGTTGGGGCCATTTACATATGTACATATGTAATGTGTAGTAAAGAACTGATCTTATCCGGAGAGATGTAATCTCTAGTGCCCTGCAGTGTCATGGTGATCAGGGTGTCTTTGAGGGCCGTGGACCAGCCAGACAGTAACAATGTGATCTGTAGTGGGCGCTTTGGGCCACGCTTTGTCTGCTTGACCTCCCAAGGGGCTGGAAACCGGCACCAGTCGGGTGAGCAGTCCACCAGGCTTGCCTCTGCCCCACTGTGGGGAAGCCCACTGAAGACTCTAGACTCAGGTTCAGATGGCTTTCCTGGTTGGCAGTATTCTACACCTGTTGTTGCACAGTTATGCCAGGGAAATACTGCTGCCCATGACTCCATGGGAAAAGTGCAACACAGATTCCACACTGAGTTTTCCCGGATTCTGCTCTATATACTACTAACCTTGGCAGATTTCAATTTGTATATTTTGCCCAAAATAAACCATAACCATAAATGTAGTTTTCTGTGAATTCTATGACTCCATCAAGTGAATATGCAAACAGAACCCTCCGTACTTGCAGTTGTGTCAGGAGTGAGGCAGTCTCGTGTGGTCTGTCTTCACCAGCTGCAGTTTGCTCGACTCACAGAGTATGTATATTTACGTATGTGTTTTGCTTTTCTTCCCAGTTATCATTCCAAGTAGCTAGTATAATTTGCAATGTGTATCATTCATCTATTGTAATGAAGAAATGAATGGAATTAACTGAGAAGTATAGAAATTAAGAGGAAATCTGTGAAATCTAACCCTGTAGGACCATGTTAAGAAAGCCTCCAAATGATGCATAACCAAGTTCTCCTTTATTATATTCCAAGTAATTCTGTGATGTTTGCTGTCTTCAGAATGAGTTGCCTCTGTCAGTCACAACTTTTGGAAGTTTGGGTGATTATGTGTTTTTATTATTAGAGAGTTGTAGGAATTATGTTTGCAGTTTGTAAGCATCGCCACCAGATGGTGACATTTTTATTAGGTAGCAAGTTGTTTTTATCTTCAGATACATCAATTTATGGAGAAAAGAGATAAGCTATCCACAGTACTTCCTAATAAGAAGAACTATGTAATCATATCTTACAAGAGTAAGAGATTGGAATATATCTATCACAAGATATCAGTAAGGGTACTTCCTGTGCCAGGAACACGTTTTGATCATCAGAATCACTAAGGAGTAAACAAGCCTGAGCCACCCGTGTAGTGAACTTTCCTGTCTCCACTCTCCATTCTCCACTCGGATCTGGAGGAGCCACACCTGCTTGTTTACAGTCCTGCCTGGTCTTTCTTGCAGACCCAGCTGCTGCTTGTTTTTGGTCAAGGAGTTACAGCTTAGCCCTGTGCTGTGATGAGCCTCTGGCAGGATGTCTTTGACTCCGTCATCCCAGTACTGCTGCAGTACAGCAGAATTTTGAAATGTGTCTCTTGTGCAATTCAACACCAAGGGCTGTTCAAGGGGACATCTTAATGGGTTTCGGTTTCTCAGTACCCAGCCTGTGTTCCTGTCCAGGGAAAAGAACATGGAAGACAGCAGGGAAGAGGGTGCTGCTGTCTTCTAGCCCAGTGCCTCTGCTCTTTAGACCTGATTGCCATCGTCTTTCCATTCAGTGTGCCCTGTGGTTAAACGGGCTTTGTTTGCATTCTTTATTCGTCTCTTCAGTTTTATTATGATCCTATTTCTAATTTCCTTGTTGCCAAAACCTGCATTTTTAAGTAGCTGTATTATATGCCTCTTCTTTAGAAAATGGTATTTCTAAATTTATCAGTCTGTCTTCATAAAGCATTATTGGAATATTCCATTAATTTTTTAAGACATTGGATGTTAATGATTGGCAACATTAGACTGATTGACATTTGTCATTGTGTTAAAATTTGAATTTATAGTTATGCCTTATTTGAGACTGGTTTGCAAACATTACTAATGGCATTACATTTGCTTCCCAAATTTAGATAATGAGATATTGAGTAGTTACATAAAACATGGAGAAAGTCCATTGAGATCATCATTTTGAAAATGATTTTTCTTGGTGGCAAAAAAAAATGCCCTTTGAAATGAAGTCGTCTGAAAGCCCATGTGAAGCAGTTTGGGATTTCAGTTTGGTATGATTAAATCACCAAAATTAGCTGTTTCAGAGAACAGTTTACTCAGTGTGTAAATTAATAAATGAGGTGTGAGTGAGGTGGGGGCCACAAAAGGTTGAGACCTATAAAACATCATTTCAGTAACTTTGAGAAATAAGCATTTAAGTGATACATTTAATATATGCCTATAGAAAGAGAAGAATAAAGCAGTTTGAGGAAAAATCACTTTATAGTATTTGAAATATACATTATAATATTCTGACAAAGGTGATTTTTGCAATGAAATATATTTCTAAATTAATCTTGAAAAGCCTATCTTATAGTCATTTAATAGAACATATTTTGAATCACTTCTTTGCTTGAGATAACATATATCTTCGGGGAAGAAAGAAAACAGTGCTTCAACTTAAAGTAATAATTAAAATAAAACTGTTTGTGCTTTAAGAATGGCTAAGTAATTCACCCAACTTGCAGCTTAGGGACACTTTTGTTTTAGACTTAGAGGGTTTCCCTCTGCTTTATCCAGGGGTGTGTGACTCTTAAATTGATGTACCTCTCAGGACTTAATCTGGAAGTCCCCCTCCCCATCCTGATTTCCATTCAAATAAGCCAGACAGTTCAGGGTGAAGTGTACAGTTATAACCTTGCTGAAGCTTGGATCTTGAAAATTCAGGAGGTGAGGTCTTGTCCCAAGGAAAGTGCTGGTGGGAGGAAAAGTCTCTCTACAAGGGTCTGGTGAAGGTCCGTGGGTGGTTGGGGCATGCCCTTGGAGGGGAGTGTGGCATGGGTCCTTCCTCTGTTCCTTGCTCCCAGCCTCACCATGAGTTGAGTGGCTTTGCCACATGCTCCTGCCTTGATGTGCTGCCCAGCACTGCTTGAAACACAATTGGGCCAACCAGTCATGGACTGGAGTCCCTGAAACCATGAGCCAAGTAGACCTTTTCTCTTTGTGAGTTGATTATGTCAGGTATGCATTATAGTGAAGGGAAGCTAACACAAACTTTTACAATGACATTTGAATTAGAGACTACTTTGAGTTCCACCTGTAACATACAACATACTGGTTTTAAGGGCCAGCTGTTACATTAAGAGAGAGAAAAATAAGAACCATGATGAAACTGTGTATTTTATAGAAATGAAGGAAACAACTATTTATAGACCAGGGACATGCATATTTCCAGGATGGAAGCTAAATTGCTTTTAAACACAAGAACAAGAACGTATTTCCTAGATATAGGTGTAAAGCTAACACAGTAACTAGAATTAAGCTTGATTTGCTAGCCACATGTAGGCAAGCCTCTTCAAATATAACTTGAAGTTTTACTATATTGCTTCCATTCCCAAAATGTCTCTTTCCCCCTGCAGCAAAGGCCAACACTGGGTGAAGAAGCATGTGCTTGGATCAGTACATGCACATGGCAGACACAGCAAGCACATTAGTGAACTAGCCAGGATTTGACTTAGAAAAGATGTTTTTAGAAATCAGATAAGACAGGAGATTGTTTAATTACCACAGTGAGTGATCTTAGGTAGCACATAAAACGCACTTAGTGTCTGCACTGGTTCAGTTCCTCACACTGAGCACTATTAACTAGTAGATCAGTAAAGCTTACATGAAGGAGGAGATGGCAGGACCTCAGCCTTGGAAGGAGGCGTTGGTGCCAGTGTGCGGTGGCAGCGTCCTCTCTGCCTGCTAGAGCACTCCATCGCTAAGTCCCCTTGCCTTCCTCCTCCCTCTTCCTGTAAGCTTGGTTTAGCAGCTGGATTTCCTCCTGGTAGCCCTCCCTCTCCTGGTGCTGCCTCTTGCTGTTCTGTCTGTGAGCTTCCACGGTGTCTGGAATGGAGATGTTGATGTCACCGTCGGGATTGCTGGTGGGTAAGAAAAGGGAGTAGGAAGCCGATTCCCCTAGATCACAGGAAACAAATCTGTTCTCTTTCCGTGAGTAGCGCAGCGATGGGGATCTGACTTGGGTGGAGGACTGGCTGATGTTGCTGATGATTGACACAGTGTCCAGGGCCTCTTCATTGTCGCAAATTTCAAGAACCTCAAGGTGTATTTTCACACTGGTGTCCGCAAATGTGGAAGGAGACTCCTCTGAGTTTGGTTCATGGCCAACGCTTTTAGATCGATAGACTTCTATTTTCTTAGAGGCTGGGGTTATTTTTTGCCCTTCTGTGCTTACCTCGTACGTAGAAAGAGAAAGGGTTTTCCCAGTAGGTGCCTGGAGAGACACCGTCCCTTGGAATGCACACAAGGGAATGGCGAGCCCACCACCAGCGCGCTGTGGACAGAAACAACATGTTGTTAAGGAAAACTAGTCTCTGAGCTTGGCACATTTATAAATTCGTTTTATGCACCAGAATGGTAAAGTTTTTATCTTTTAGATTCATTTCCCTAGAAACCATTTATAGATACAGAAATCATGCCCCAAAAGTACCAAACTCAGTTTCTCCAAGGTCAAATACAACCTCTAAATGAGCACAGTCAGGAACCTTTCTTTGAAGATAAGGAGCAAATAATATTTCTACAGTTGAAGGCAAAATGCATGTACTTATGGGAAGGGATAGATGTTTCCAAGGGAAGAATCTGGGCATGAAATTGAATGCATATTTACAATCTGGAGTTGCTTTTATATTTTTGTTACGTATTCATTTACATTTAAAAGTTTTCATAGGTTGAAAGAAATGCCAACTGCATTACCAGCCTGTACTCTTTTTTTCCCATTAGTATGCCTGAGAGAATGATAATTGTACAATGGTGACTCAAATTAAGTACAAAGGATATTTCAACGTTTTGGTTTGAGCATTTGTAAGAGGAACTAAATGTCATCAGAACTGTACTGCAGTGGCTTTCTTTCCGGAGAAACCACAGTCATTAAAGTAACCCAACAATGGAGGACTCCTCCACATCTGCAAAATCTTTCATTGAAGTTAAACCCTTTTCTATTATAGTTTGTATATTGTTATTTTTCAAACTGTACTCACCACTGAGAAGTGCTTAAGAAATGGAGAAGAAAATAAAATTGATTCTTGTGAAAGTCTGCTTCATATTGCTGATTCATCCCTTCATTCTTTCAACCGACCCTTCTTTTTTCTGCCTGTTAGTCTCACAAGTAGATGGTAATGTGCAAAACTTCCTGTGCAGTGATTCTCAAAACCGAGTCCCTAGACCAGCAGCATCACCATCACCTGATAACTTCTAAGAAATGCAAGTCTTAAAGCCCAACACTAGACTTCCTGTATTAGACACTGTGGACACAGGGTCTAGCAGTCTGTGTTTTAACAAGCCCTCTGGGTGATGCTGTTCCCTGGTAAAGTTTGAGATACATTGTGCTAACTACAGAAATATCACAGTCCAGTAAAAGAAGGGTGTGTTGGTCTGACATAAATGTGCTTACTACCCCAAAAGCCTGGATTTGCCTAAATGTGTCTGTCTACCAGGGGAATTGGCAGGTAGCTACTAGTGTTTTACCTATTTGGTATGGCCAGCCTTTCCATTTTTCCTAGGACTATTTTAACATTGAAATTCCTGCATTTCCAGAAATCCTTCAGTCTCAGGCAAATTATTGTTGGGGGGGTGGAGAGTGGGGGCTTGGTCACCTGTTTTCCATGGACATTTTGTATTTGGACCCAACAAGAATGACTTAAAGGTCCCACTGTTGGAGAGCAGCCTGGGTTCTTTTCTGTTCAGAGAAGTCTCTATGACAGAATGCACTGCAAGCTTCCTGGGTACTTTTACACTGAGCTCCTTCAGTGAATTTCAGGACCATGAAGAGTGCAGTCTGGTATGTGTATAACATGTCTCCAGGTTTTCCCAGGTACTCCTGTGGAGAAGTCTTGAATTCCGTTTATCCATAAAGGGACCTGGGAACCTGACTTCAGGGCCTTGTACTCCAAGGGGCCACAAACTTTTAACAGCATATTCTATAAATTTCAGTTTGGTCTTCTACCAAGGCTAAGAACTTCATCAGCTCTGCTGTATGATGTTGGCTGAGGCTGGAAACAACACTGAGTTTCACTGCTGTGTACATAGTGGTGTTTGGTGGCAGCTTTTGGCAAAGGGAAAAATGGCCTCTATTTTTATTAATCTATTCATTAAACATTTGCTAATTGTTTCATGCCAGAATCTTAGCATGCATTGGGAGTGCAGAGATCTCACAGATAGTTGAACAAGTAGGACAGAAGATAAAACATGTTTAGCTCTAGGTATAGTAACTGAGTTCAGAACCAAGTTCTGTGGGATCCAAAGAATGATTACCTCTGGTGGAGAAGATTACATGTAGGGATGGCTGCTTGAAATTGACCTTAAGAATCAAAAGATTTGTAGCTTTAAAACCAGCCAGCTGGCCAGTCTGCCTGCCTGCCTACCTGCTTTCTTCCAGTACAAAATGTAGCAGGATATTGAGCCCACTTTTAGCTTATTTACATATATGTTACAGTTCTGGCTGATTGTGAAGAAAAATTTACAGCATCACACTGTGAAACTAGTTTACATATATCCTTTTAAATGACATGAATATGGGTGTTATCATCCTTGGCATCAGACTTCACAGGCCTTGATTTCTGAGTGACACCTCATGAGTTGAAGGACCAGCCTAAAAATGTCCCAGAATATTTTTTGTCATCAAAGACAGAAACTTTTGTATTATTTTTTAAATCAAACTTGATTGAAACATTACTCAATCAGAAAATCCAACTGTCATGTAGTAAGACTTATAAATACAGCTTTCTTTCTTTATTCTGAGAGTACATCTGAAACAATTCCCTTATATGACACTTTGTTATAAGAAAAAAAAAATCTACCTCAGTGCTTCATAAATAATTTCTAATTTTTTTTACATAACATGGTACATTATGTAGACAAAGTGCTATGGACTATACTAGTTTAAGACAAAAATGTGCTGCAGAAACTGAGTTACTAGGCAGTCCTCAGTGGTTTAGACATGTCTATCTTGGGAGAACTTTGACTAGACCATCTACCATGTAATCATGTTCTTATGTGTACCAACTTGCACCACTGATGAGCCATTAATATAAAGCAAATGAGATGATGAATTTCTGTGCATCTGATTTTATATTTCCACATAATGCACATTGCAATAACTCCCCCGAGATAACCTTCCCTTCAAAGGAATAAACCAGCTTTACTAAGTTATGAAATGACAGCTCATTAACACTGGCATTTCAGAATTACATAGTGCCAGAATTTGGTTAAGTATGAAGCCTGATTTTCCTGAAATAGCATGCAAAGTCCTAAGATATTAAAATCATTTTTTGAAGCATTTTCATTCAAATGGATGGTCTCCATTTAAAAGACACAAGGGGCAAAAACAGACAACAACAAAAAACAACCTGGTTAAAAATGTGCAAAAAACTTTCATAGATGACTTCTCTAAAGAAGATGTACAAGCCGGGCGCGGTGGCGCACGCCTGTAATCCCAGCACTTTGGGAGGCTGAGGCAGGAGGATCGTGAGTTCAAAGCCAGCCTCAGCCATGGCGAGGCACTTAGCAACTCAGTGAGACCCTGTCTCTAAATAAAATACACACACAAAAAAAGGGCTGGGGATGTGACCCAGTGGTCGAGTGCCCCTGAGTTCAATCCCCGGTACCACAAAAAAAAAAAAAAAAAAAAAAAAAAAAAAAAAAAGATATACAAATGGCCAAGAAGCACATGAGAAAATGCTCAACATCACTTCTGACTAGGAAAATGCAAATGAAGACTGCAGTGTGATACCACATGGCACCCATTGGTCCAACTGCTATTAAAAACACACACACACACACAAAAACAAGGATGTGTAAAAATCGAAACCCTTGCACACTGTTGATAGGAATGTAAAATGGTGTAACTGCTACAGAAAACAGTATATAAAGTTCCTCAAAAAGTTGAAAAATGGAATTATCACATGATCTGGCAATTCCACTTCTGGGAATATACTCAAAAGAATTTAAGATACTCTTAAAGGAATATACGCACACTGATGCTCATGGCTGCGTTATCTGCAATAACTAATGTGGGAGCTGTCTACGTGTCCACTTGTTGATGGGTGGTTAAGGAAAATGTGATATATACATATAATGGGATATCATTCAGTCTTAGAAAGGAAATTCTGCCATATATTACAACATAGATGAACCTCAAAGACATTATGCTAAGTGAAATAAGTCTATCGTGGGAAAATAAACACTGTATGATTCCAATTCTATGAGGTAATTAGAATAGTCAATATGTAAAGACGGAAGTAAACTGATAGAGTCTTGGGACTTGGGAGAAGGGGTAATGGCAAGAGGGGAGAGGGGTAATTGTTCAATGCACATAGAGTTTTAGTTTCACTAGATGAACAGTACTAGAGATAGATGGTGGTGGTCATTGCATAGCTATATAAATGTATTTAGTATCAAGGAACTATATGTTTAAAATTGGTTAAAATAGTAAATTTTACATGTATTTTACCACAATTCAAAAATAGGGGAAAATCAGAGATTATGTATAAACAGATCTGAGCATCCATTTATACTATTAGTCCAAAATTGGCAACTTAATTTCAGCAAAACAGTATTACCTGTCACTTTAAGCCAATTTATTAATTACAATCATGTTGGGGTGTAAATATTTAATGTATAAATTTGCTTTGGTTACAGAGATCATGAATAGTTACTCCATATGATTCATGCTGTGAAACACTCATGCTGAGTTATTATGAAAATATTGGAGAAAAAGATCATTAACATAGATAGAGCAAGGGATAAGAAAATCCAAGAAACTTCCTAGGTCATGACTCAATTTTTACAGATGAGTAGAAATACCTGATTTCAATGCTATTGTCTCACATTTGTCTAGAGGTCCTAGCTGGTCAAAAATCAAGAAAAAGAAATAAGGAGCAAAATGTTGAGTAGAAAAAGACAGAATATCTTACAGATGAAATAATTTACAGATGAAAATATTGTAGAAAATTCTAGAGAAGCAAATCCAAAAAAGAACTCATTAGGGAGCTTAGTAAGGTGACTGCATTCTAGGTAAATAAACATAGCTGTTGCCAACAAAATACATATTTTGAAATGGTCCTATTCAAAATAACAAAACTATGAAAATATGTGATATATTATGAGAAAAACACTGCAATAACAAGAGAAAGCCAGAAGAAACAAGAATGTTTTCTCATCAGAAAACTATATTTAGATATAATAACTTTTTATTGATTTAATACAATTTTAATAAAAATCCCAAGGAAATTTTATTTTGGAACTTAAAAAATCTGCTTAAGAATTATTTTCAGGAATAAATATGCTTGCAAATAACCAAGAAAATTTGGAAGCAGACTAATGAGGTAGACTTCCAAATATAAAATGAAGTTACAATAGCTAATAAAGGGTGTTAGTGGTAAGATTTGATAAATATATAAAAGAGGCTAGACAGTCAAGAAGCTATTTTAGTATATTATGAAAATGGCATTTCAACTTGAATGGGGTAATTGCACTTTAAAAACAACAAACCCCTTATTTGTAAGGGGAGGATTCAAATGAAATTTTTACGTTATTGGCTGTACATTACAAAAAGACCCCTTTTCATGTCACATGAACATTTTTAAAATTGTTAATTCTTTTTGAAAGCCTAGGTCAACAAGAACTTTTCAGATCTGGACTGAAAACTGGGAATCATGAAGTAAGAGATCGGCAGATTTGATTGCCAAAAAAAGAACAAAAATTGAATATCCATGTAGAAATATATACTAATAAACAAAGGCAAAATGGCCACCAGGAAGATATCTGTAGCTTCCGTAAGACAACATTTACTAGTCAAAATATGGAGAGTTCCTCTGAATCAATAATAAATATCCATCAGGAAAAGTGGAAAAAGAAATTAAGCATAAGTTTAAAGAAAGAATAAAATATGGCAAATACAAAAAAATAATTATCAATTTCACCAGCAATAAAAAGCAAGAAAAAAAATGAATCATTTTAATTTCTCAGATTGCCCTCCATGAACAATAACAACAACAACTACAACAAAACTCTGAAGAAATAAAAAGATTGGTGTTATCTTTAGGGTACATTTTTTACCATATTTGAATGTAAAATAAAACTACATATACTTACCAGCAATCTTATTTCTGTGAGTCTGTTTCCACCAAATGTCAGCACATGGTAATGTCTATTTCAGCACTTTTGTAAGCCCCTGATTAGAAACAACCTAAGTGTCCCTGGTTTGGGAAATAAATTAATACATTGTGATATAGTTACATACTGGAAACTCTGCTGAATGGATAAGGTAAGGGTGTACATTCTGCATGGGTAAAACTACTTCTTTACATTTTATGTTGTAAAAGCCAATTGCAAATTTATATTTTTCTTGTAGAAAAATAACCACCAGAAATCAAGCCAGAAAATTATTCATGTATGGATATAAAGGTAGATACACAGTACATCTATATGATGGGCCTAGAAAAAAGTTTTGAAAGACTACCAAACAATTGTTTCCAATGTCTCTTTATGTTTTTTTTTTTTTCATCTCTAAATTATATCATTTTATCTTTGTTACTGTCATTATTATTTTGTTTATGGAAATGTATTGGGTAGTGGAGGAGGCAGAGACTGTTGCCCATGATGGTGTCAGTCCCAGGGCTCCAGAGTTGATTCTGAACTGCATTTGGAGTTTGCTGTCTCGTTAGGTTAGGAGACAGAAGACACTGTGGGTGGAGGGTATGTCTCAAAATCTTGCCCTCATGGTTTGGTCCATTGGAATAAAAAGATATTTATGTTTTTAAAGAGTAGAGAATGCCACTTGTATTATCACAAGGTATTAAAATAATCTCCTTGCTGTAGTTAGACAAAAGGTTACAGCATTCTCTGAGTGCCAGAGTCTATAATAAGTCAACATCTCCTCCCTAATTTTACTGGAAAAACTGTTTTATAAACATTTGAGTTCAATGTCTGTCATTGTAAACGTTAAGAGTTCTGCCTCTGGAAAAATACAGAAGGAACATGATTCACAATCACAGTGCTGTCCATGGATCTGCAAATCATTCAGAAGTTCAAGTACAATTTCAAAAAGAGACCAACAGCAAATGGCAATAAAGTTTTATGAGAAAATGAACATTAATTGTGTGAAGAAGGAGATAATACAAAAACCTACCAATACTGGCTTAATTTATCTTCATGTTCGTGCTGAGCTAAATAGTGTCCCTCCAAAATTTATGACTACCCACCCCTGTGAATGTGACCTATTCTGAAATTAGGGTTTTTGCAGGTGCAATGAAATTGAGATGAAGTCATGCTGAATTCGGATGGGGCCTCACACAGCTATTGGTATCCTTAGGAGAAGAGAAAAAATTGGATACACACACACACACACACACACACACACACAGAGAAGTTGGCCATGTGAAGACAGCGGCTGGATCTAAGTAAGCACAAGCCAAAGAACACAGAGGATTGCTGGGAGATGCAGAGAAGTATGAGAGCATCACCCCCTGGGGCCCCAGGAGGGAGCACAGCCCTGCTGACACCTTGATTGCAGATTTCTGGCCCTCAGAAATGTGAGACCACAAATTTCTGTTATTTTAAGCCACCCAAGTTTGTGGCAAAAAATACAATACAATGTTTTATGCAGATAGGTACAAAAATTCATATGTAAATGACTTTATTTTGCAAAGTCCTACAACTGCCCACTTTCTTCTGGAGACAGGGGCTATGTGGTTGTTTTTCTCCAATCTACAGAGAATATAATCTCCTCAAGGGAAAGGAACATTTCCAGTTGATCTTTATTTTCTCTGACACTTGTAACAGTACCTAGCACATGGCAGGCCCTCAAAAATATTTGTTGAATGAATATAATTATGCATGAATAAATGAATCTGTAACATTGACCTTACATGATTTTTAGAATCCATATTTTAACTTTCTAAAGCACAAAAAAACAGGATCATTTTTAAAATATTGCATTTTATAATTTTATTTTTGTATTTTGACAGTCCTATGTGTGTTGATAGTCATAAGTGCATCGGAAGGTCATATTAGAATATATGTATTTTTTAAATAAAATATATGGAACTTAATTGCATGTGAAAGTGTATTGCGTGATAAAGAATGATAGATTCAGAGAACATAAAACGATTCATTTCATAGTCTCTCTTTTCTTTCCATCTGAAAGTCAATGAATCAGCATAGGCTGTCAGAAATAATGATGGTCCATTATTGCTGTATTCCTGAGTGGGTGGTGGGGAGCTTTTTTATTTGGAAATGAAAAGCCGTGTCTAACCCTCACAAATACTTCAGGAGGGGAAGCATGCCACGTGAGCACACTAGCACTAATAATCTACTGTGCTAATCGACTCAGACTTACTGACCTTGGGTATACTGAATACTTTTTATTTCTTTGCTATCAGCCTCTAGGTGAATTCAGGGTGAAATTACAATATAAAAGAGTTGCTTTTAATTTCTCTCCTAACAAGGTGAAGTATTCTGTTGATCTGAGTCACTCAACTTCAGAAAAATATGACACAGCAGGTAGCATCATACCCCTTTTCAAAGACCGGGGAGCTGGTCATGGGGTTTCTGCCCTGGAAAGGAGAACTGTGTCATTAACTGATGAAAAATCCAAGTGATTGACAATGTGAATATGAAAAAACTCATGTAGATGACCTGTAGGTGATTTAGGTGACTTTTAGTCTCTAAAAAGTGTACAAACTGAGGAATTTAATTCAAGCAAGACCACCTAAAATGGTTTTTGGGAAAAGGGATAGAGACACTAAAAGGAAAGAAAAAAGAGAGAGAGAGAGAGCGAGAACTTGGTGAGGAAAGCAAAAGTCAGTGTTTAATTATTTGCTCTTTGGAATTTTACTCAGTAAGTAAAATTATGTGGTTGCTGTATTTCCATTTATTCATTTATTCAACTCCCAAAGCTTCCTTGTAGTATACTGTCATGTTCATTTAAATATTTAGTAAACCAAAGTAAGAGCACACAAGAGCTGCTCAAGGCAAGATAGAACAGCTTTTATTAAAGGCTCCGAGTGGCATGGAAAGGGCCAGGCATTTTAATACACTTCACAGTCCTCCCAGGTCTAAGCCCATAAATTAAGCCTTTTCTTTATAATGATGCAAAGCCTAAAACTGATTTAAGATTGATGTTCTCATAACAAGTACTTATTGATCCTGCTAAACACAAGCCACGGGCCAGACTTCTTGCTGAGCACCCTCACTCTCATAGTTAATATTCACATTAATCTTATGAGAGACATTGATTGTCACTATCACAAACATAGATGACATAACTGAGTTGCAGGTGGTGCCACAAGTCATCTCTTGGCAGAGTCAAATCCAAATCCAGAGTCATTTGTCTCAGCTCCACTGCTGTTTGCCATTATACTACTTCAAGGTGTAGTGAAAATATGGGTGGCATCTCACTCTCCTACTTCAGCGAGAAGCCTGGGATAAGAGAAGGATGAGCCTGAGATAAAAGACGATGACATTCCATTTTCTAATTCAGCTAGATTCCTGCAGTGTCCCGTGGACATAGGAGAGAGGAAGCATTTATTCACATTAGGATATGAGGGCATATTCAGGGAAGAACCATAAGAAAATAGCTTTTAAAAGATAGTTTTAATAGGCAGAAAAGTGGGGCAAGTGTGTTCCAGGCAATTGGAAGTTGGGAAAATCACATAGGAAGTGCAGGACAGGTTAGACTCCAGAGATAAGAGGCTGAATACAGATGTAAATTTGTTTCTGCCTCACAGACAAGGAAGAACCTCTGCTTCTCATTTCTATAATAGTGGAAACAAGACAGATACACTACTACCAGGTGCTGCCTTGGGCACTTTGCACGTAAATCCTGATTTAATGTAATTGTAAGTGTGGTAAAAGCATTTATGTTTTACAGATCAGTAAGTTGGGTAACTGACTTGCAGGTAACTAACTTGCAGGGTTCCATAGGAAAGTGAGGTTGGAATGCTGATCTAAACTAAGCTCAGATTCCAAATCCTTTCCATTGTGCCTCTAAGAAGACAACTCAGGATCCTGAGGGGTGGGTTGGAGGAATGATGGTGGGCTAGCAGGGAGCTATTAGAGGTTTTAAAAATCTCATGTATAGAGAAAGGATCTGAACTTCAGTACTGGAAGTAGCAGTGGCAAGCCTGGAAAGGACTAGAAAGGCGGCATGACTCTTGGGACTGTGGACTGTGGAGTCACGTGCACTGGGCTTTGAACCCAGTGGTCACTATCTCTGTAATCCTCAGCCATCTCATGTGCAAAACATGAATGTCAAACAAGCGAATGCATGCGCAATGCAGTGGGACACCTCACACATAGCAAGTGCTCCGAAGATGTTAGTTGTTATTGGAAGGTGAAGAGAGAGGAATCCAAGATGGCTTCCAGACTTCCTTCCCCTGGCCCGGTACCAGTGGTTGAGATGAGGAGTTCCGGAAGAGGTAGATAAGTCAGTGCTATTATTACATGTCTTATCTCCTGACTAGCATGTTTCTTTCATTCTTAGGATCTAAATAAACCAAGTAAAAACCAGAGATTGGAGAATGGATTAAAATCATGTCCAAACCATGTATCATTCTTGAGGAGCTCACTTCAAATGTAACAATGAGTTGGTGGAATATAGAAGGGTATGAAAAAGATGTATTGTGCAGAAATCAAAGGAAACAACAGTGTCCATATTAATATGGGAAAAAAGAAACTTCAGAACAAAGAAAACTATCAGAGATTAAGAAGATTATCATGGAGTGGCAAAAGGATCAATGCACCAACAAGACCTAGCGATCCTCAATGCACACACAGCAGACAACAAGACTGTAAAATAATAGGACAAGATGGTAGAGCTGAAAGGAGAAAGAATCAGGCTCACAATAACAGACTTCGACACTCCCCGTGGACAACTGATAGAACACACCATCTGTAGAAAAAATTTTTTTTTTTTTTTTTTTTTTTTGTGTACCAGGGATTGAACTCAGGGGCACTTGACCACTGGGCCACATCCCCAGCCCTTTTTTGTGTTTTTATTAGAGACAGGGTCTCACTGAGTTGCTAAGTGCCTCGCCATTGCTGAGGCTGGCTTTGAACTTGCGATCCTCCTGCCTCAGCCTCCCAAAGTGCTGGGATTACAGGCGTGCGCCACCGCGCCCGCTTGTAGAAAATTTTATAAAAAGAAAATTCCATTGAACAACAGCAGGATACGCTGTATTTTCAAGTATTCATGAAACGTAAAGTAAGACAAACCATGTCTAGGCCATAGAACAAACCCAGATAAATTTAAATAAATGAAATTATACAGAGTATTGTTCTCTGGTCATAATAGAATCATGGTAGTAAAAAGTAGCAGAAAGATAACAGGAAATTTTTCAAACTCTTAGAAACTAAACACTTGTAAATAACCCATGAGTCAAAGAGTAAGTCATGAGAGAAATTTCAAAATTCACTGAACTGAATTAAAATAAATACATCAAAATTCATGCTAATGCAGTTCTGACAAGGAAATTTAAAGCACTCAGTTCACATGTTAGGAAAGAGAAATGGCCTCAAGTCAGTAATCTAAGGTCTTACTTCAATACATTGTTTAGAAAAAGAACAAAATAAACCAAGCAAATATCAAGGAGGAACTATAAAGATAAGGGAAGAAATAAATTTGTAAACAGAAAAACAACAGGGAAAAAATCCATGAAATAAAAAGAGTTGCCTTGTTTAACAAATTAATAAAATTGACCTTTAGCAACATAGATTTAAAAAAGAGGGAAGGTACACATTTCCAGTATTAGGAATGAAACAGAAGATGCCAATGCAGAATCTGTAGATACTGAAAAAGATAGGAAATATTATAAACAATGTTACACATTTGACAACTTAGATGAAATGGACTCATTCCTTTAAAAACACAAAAAACTACCACAGTGTACACACTATGAAATAGGTAGTCTGAATATCCCTGAAAGACCACTGAAATCATTATTTTATAATGTCAAAAAAGAAGTATATTCAGGCACAGATAGTTTCACTGGAGGAATCTATCAAACATTTAGCGAAGGACTAATATAAATTCTACAGTCTCTTGCAGAAAATAGAAAAAGAATACTTCTTCATCTATCTCATAAACCTAGTCTTACCCTGATACTGAAACTACAGAAACAGTACAAAATAAATAAATAAAACTACAGATTGATCTGACTTATGAGTATAGATGCAAGCATCCTTAACAAGTACTAACAAATGGATTTCAGAAATCTATAAAAATAATTATACACCGTGACCACATGGGGATTATTTAAAATTGCAAGGTGGGTTCAGTATTCAAAAGTTGATTGAAGCGATCCATCATATTAGTAGGCTAAATAAGAAAAAATTACATGATCTTATCAATTGATGCAGAAAAGTATTTAGCAAGATCCAATATCCATTTGTGACAAAAATAAACTCAGGAAAGTGGGCATAGGGAAAAAAAAAAAAAAAAAACCTTCCTCACTTTTATAAAGAGCATTCATAAAACTCTACAGCTAACATTATATTTTATGTTGAAAGACTACAATCTTCCTAAGATCAGTAGCAAGTCGAGGATGATGGTGCTCATCGATTTTATTCAACACATTTGCTGGAAGTTCTAGCCAGTGCAAAAAGTTAAGAAAAGGAAACGGGTTATACAGACCAGAAAGGAAGAAAGAAAATTGTCACTGTGTGCAGATGACATGATTAGTCTAGGTAGAAAATCCCAAAGAATCTACAAAAGACCCTGAGAACTAATGATTAGCCTAAGCAGGATTGTAAGATACAAAATACATGTCCAAGATCATTGGTATTTATATGCACCAATAATGAACATGTGAACACAAACAGCTGAAAATATGGCACCATTTACAATTGCTGAAAAAAGTTACTTTGATGTCAATCTTACAAAATACATGTGTACTTACATATTGGAAACTACATGGTATTCTTAAATCAATGATATAAATAAAGGAAGAGTCCTATGGTGTTCATGGACTGGAAGACTAGTTAAGATGCCAATTTTCTCCAAATCAAAACATAAGTTTAATGTAATTCCTATCAAAATCCCAGCCAGACATTTTTGCAGATATAGACAAGAGTATTTTAAAATTTATATGAGAAGGCAAATTAACTCGCTAAAATTACTCTGGGAAAAAAAAAAAAAAAGAATATGGTGGGAGGGATCAGTGCTCCTGTTCCTAATTCAGTAAAGGCACAATAATCGACACTGTGTTGTTGATGGAAAGCTAAACACAAGATAAGTGAGACAGAATGGAGAATCCAAATATAGATTCCCATACATATGCCCAACTGAATTTCTACAAGGGTAAAGAAACAATTCGGTGAAGGAAAGAGAGCCTTTCTTTCAGACAGTGCTGGAACAATTGGACATCTGAAGGGAAAAAATAATTAACTTGTTATCTATGTCATAATTTATTCAAAAATCAACTCAAAATTTACAGCAGAAGTCAACAAAGTGTAAAATATACAACTTCTATTTTAAAATGTAGCAGATCATCTTTGAGATCTGAGGCTAGGCAAAATGTTGTATTAGACTGGACACCAAAATCATGTTTCTTAAGAGGAAACTATAAATTGGACTTCATCAAAATTAAAAACTTTGGTTTTATGTTTAGAATCTAACGCAGTAGTTCTGTGGTAGGACCTGAGATTCTGCACTTGCTAAAAGCTCTCAGCTGATGGACAGTTGCTGTTTCACAGACCAAACTTGAATATCAGGAGACAATATAATGTTTGGCTCCTTATAGCTCTAAAATTACATGATTTCACGGGTAAGTAGATTTTGTTATTTTGTAGTGTAAGCAATGTACAGAAGTAAAGGGGAGAATTCGATTTCAATTTAGGGAATAATAGAAATCCCCCAAATGCCTACTTTATAGCTAGATAGAATACAAAACACAATCTTATCTTTTCAAATATCTTCAATATGTTCTAAAGCTTTTTGCAAAATTATGTTGCAAATGATGAACCACTCTGATGAAAAATGGTCAAGTTTAGCATGAAACCATCTTACACTGACCTTATAGACAAAACACAAGCTGCTGAAAAGGATATGTCATTTCATTCACTTTACTTAGTATTTATGGAAATTGTGTTCTCATATTTTCAATTCATATTTTTTTAACTTTATCTGAGTCCATGAGCACAGCTGTCACAGGCTACAGGAAATCCTACAGGAATTTTGAATTGGAGTGTGTCATTACTCTTGGGATTATTAGATACATTTTTTTTTTACATTTTCTGGTCTAATAGAAACTAAATATCTTGTCTTGCCTCTAAAAGTGACATTTCAACTCAGGTGTGGTATATATTCAAGCTTATTTCCATATACTATGATTTTTTTCTGCCTTTCTGAGAAAATAATAGACGAATCAGAAAGGAAGAGCACACTGATTATATTTAGAAAAATAAGATTTCATCAGAAATAAGTGGGTCCTAAGAATAGGAATGATTTTGATTTTCTTTTTTCTTTTGGTACTGGGGACTGAACCTAGGGGCACTTTACCACTGAGCCACATCCACAGCCCTTTTTATTTTTTATAGCATTTTTTATGTGTTCTTGTTAGTTATAAATATTAGTAGAATGTATTTTGACAATATAATACCTAATAATATCAGACATACATGGAGCATAACTTCCGATTCTTGTGATTGGACATGCTGTGGAGTTTCACTAGTCATGTATTCATATATGAACATAGGAAAGTTATGTCCTATTCATTCTACTGTCTTTCCCATTCCCATCCCCCTCCCTTCCAGCCATCTCCCCCCAACCCCAGTCTATTTGAGTGAACCTCCACCACTCCTTCCACCCTGCCTATTATGAGTCAGCATCTGCACATCAGAGAGAACATTTGGCCTTTGTTTTTTGGGGGATTGGCTTATTTCACTTATCAACATAGCCTCCAGTTCCATCCATTTATGGGCAAATACCATAATTTTACTCTTCTTTATGGCTGAATAATATTGCATTGTGTTTTATGTTTTATTCTTAGTAGGGTCTTACTAAATTGTTTAGGACCTCGCTAAATTGCTGAGGCTGGCCTTGTACTTACTATCCTCTTGTCCCAGCCTCCTGAATCACTAGAATTACAGGCATATGCCACTGTACCCAGCCAATTTCCCATATTTTAATGATAAACATTCATTTAATAGGGATTTTGTATTAGTTGGAAATATTCTACTAAAATGATTGTAAGAAAAAAATGTTCTTATATCTTATCAGCCAGATTAGGTGAAGAATAAAGATATATTTTTATTTTTAAGACATTTTCAAAGGATAAATACTTTGATTTGGATAAGACTTTTATGCCAGAAAAGGTTCATTGATGGTGTTTGTGAAAAATGATGAGAATGTTTATATCAGCATATTGTAGCAAAAAGAGCATCAAAGTAAAAAACACACCTAGGGAGACAGTAGATTAGGGGTGTCCTGGGACAGGGGAATGGTGACAGGGCCTGAGTAAATGGGCACACTAGGTATCATTAGGGTGATGAAAATGTCCTAAAACAGATTCATGGTGATATTTTACAACCCAGTAACTCTAGAAATCACTGAACTGCATGCTTGAAATGTGTAAATTATACAATATGTAAATATTCTTTGATAAAGTTTTTTCTAAGAGCATCTCACTGACATTCAGGAGACCCTGAAATACAACACTATTCCACCACTAAATAGCTGCACGACCATGGACAAGCAGTATTCTCACTCAAGGTCTCTGTCTCATTATCTATGAAGATGGGGTGAGGCTAGGTGAATCCCAAAGTATCTTTTATCTATTTTAGCCAATATAAAAGAAAGCACTTTCATTTCTTGACAAATATCTAAAGGATGCTCCTCTAAAAGAAAGCGCAATCACAAAATTTCTATTAAAAACTTGCCAAGAGACATTGTGGAGCTAAGACTTTTGAGGACCCTATATTAATTAATGAAGCACTGTGGCTTGTGGAATGTTTTTATGCTCTCAACATTTCTGAAATCCAATCCACTGTGCGTGCCACAGCAAGAACATCTGTGGTGAGGAAGCATAACAGGGCAGGAAGGGAAGCTGGTTGTAAACAATGTTTTTGTGTTACATAGACCTTTATAAATCTAGAAATAAATCAATAAGCAGGGCTTACTGATGCTTACGCTGTCTTGACTTAAACCCTCCAACAATAGGACACATCTATTGGTCCCTGGATACTGCTAAGAGACCTTGTGGGATCCTGCAAATATGGGTACTACATATGGTTATGCATATATATGTATGTGATATATCTGTGTGTTTGTATGTGTGTGCATATAAAATAATTTTAGTTAACTTTTTTGATGATAAAATAATGTGTTAGTGATTAATTTTTGCAACTGATAAGAGTATTTGAAGAATATGAATATGCACCAAGCATTCCTTATGTTATAGCAAAATAAGAATGACTTTTATGTGATTTTAATGTTAAAAATTTTTAATCCTTATGAAAAAAAAATTCATCTTGTGTCGTTTCTATGGATCCTAAATATTAATCTGAATAAATGCAATTTGCTTCTCA
>CM046668.1:134888392-134909145 GCA_025594165.1 Tamias sibiricus | reverse complement strand
TGTAATCAATGATAAAGGGTAGTACATATTTAAGTATCATTTATAAATTATGTGCTATACATCCTTTATATCAGTTAAATTTGTCATAAAGGTATACATTTGCACATACATACATAAGTGAATAAATGTGTGTGTGGACACACATGTGCACACGTGCATTTTGCCCACACAGCCAGTTAAATAACTGCTAGCACACCCCTGAAATATTAATCTTAGTTCAATTTACTTATCTATTAAAACAAAATAAACATCTTCTGTGACTAGGAAGAGAAAGGATAAGATCAGGCAATGAATGTTTAAAGTTTCTTTCTACATTGTTAAGTAATACATAAATAAATATTAAGACAATAGTAGGTCAAATAAATGCACCTATTTTCTTGTAGTCCTGACTTTCTTCAAGACTTAAAAAGGAAAGAATGTTGACTGTAAAGAGAAGAACTTGCTGGGGAACACACTTCCTTCATGGAGACGATAATATTGTGTGGGTTTCATCTATCTCTATTTTTCTTGATTTTATCCATTATTTTTTTTATTCAAGCTACAAAATAGATCATTCAGAATGATTATTTCCCTCTGTATCTGAATTGGAACCAGTATGATCTCCCAATACACACAGCTAAGAGCAGGAAGCTGTGAGTGCAATTTATAAAGAAAGAGAGAAACAACAAAAGCCCTGTAGTCACCATGAGACGAGGTGAGCAGAATAATTTCCAGAATTGCAATCTGGCTGCAATGGCATGTCAAAGCCCAGCCACCTCCATGTGTCCTCCTGGATCTGACGTGATCAGCAATGGCCATGACTCATCGTTCCGTGTGGGACTGACTCAAGGGAAGCAGTGTCCCTGTCCAGGCATGCTTCTTCCCTCCTCACCGCTGGTGGCTTGGCAGGCTGGAGAAAGGCTGGGTGAAGGTGACCCTGCTCCCTTTCCACCATCTGTTCAAGTGTGGAAAGGTGCCTCCTCCTGGTGCCAGAGCTAAATGTGACTCCTGATAAAGATAAGAGGAGGAGGAAGGGATCTGACTAATTACTTGGTAACTTTGGTTCATAAAGTATGTAGGAGTGGTGCTCGAGCTGTGTTGCTCATTGGGACCACTCCTTTAAAAATCATCCAGTGCCAGCGACAACCTGCTGAGATGCTCACTTGGTTGGTCTGAAGAGGGGCCTGGGTATCGGTATCTTTCTAAAGTGCCTCGTGTGATTTTCATGCCCAGATGGGGCTGTGAACCACTGGCTGGATTTGGGTGTTTTCCTTCAGCAGCTGCTCTCCAGAGCTCAGACTCATGAAGAGGACAAGTCAGAGCTCCTGCCCACAATGTGACTGTCTTGTCAAAGATTCAGGCTACAGTAATTTTCTACCATTCTTGTAAAACAAGACAAAACAAAGCTAAATCTCATGTAAAAGTTCTGTTTACATAATATTAAAAAGCAACAAATTTTATGAAACTAATATTTTATAGATAAGAACAGCCAAGTAGAACCTCTTTTCCTGCAAGTATTTTGAAATCTTCACTTATCACTTTTTACAATGAATATCATCACCTTCATCTTCAGAGTAGGCTTGGACTCCTCCTTTCTAATCTCTGCATCCTTTCTGGGAGCTAAAGTTCTCTTGGACTTACATCTCTGTATTGGAATCCAAATTCCCTGAGAGTGTTTCCTGGGCTGTTGGCAGCTTTCCTCTGCCCCAGAGACTGATGATGCAGTTACTCAGCTAAGACTGTTAGAAGTGTTTAAAGGAATGGCCTGAGGTGTTACTGTGGCTCTGTTACTAGAAATTCTTGATCCAGTATCTGACACCCTGGGTGTTCTTTACAAAAAGCAGAAAAACAACTCTGTTACTAAAACCTAAGTTACCTCTACACTGGAGCCTGAATTGCACAATTGCTTTCACTGACAAGTATTAATCTATTCAAAAGCATGTTATTGATTTCTCACTGCATGCATACATACATTCCTCAGGCTTCCCTTCCTGATGCTGCTGTGTTATTGTGGTCACGTGTATGTGTCAATGGTTGTGCTTGAAATTACTTAGACCATAGTATTGAATCTTCATAGCAGTCCTGTGAGCTTACTAAGGACTTAGATGTGATTCACAGGGGTTGTACAACCTGGGCAAGCTCTTGGTGCCCTGCTCAGTATATAGCTCACTGGTGTTCTCAAAGCCACTCCAGTGAACACGTCCTCACTGGGAATCCAGTGAGCCTCCTATGCAACCAAACCAGGATTTTTTTTTTTTTTATTAATTTAATCATTCCCTAGTATAGTCATCTTTTGTTTTCTATAGGGGATTGGTCCCAGGACCCAATAAACCAATTGATAAGTTTGGTAATTGCTAAGTTCAACTAATTGGAAATTGGTTTCTGCAGTGATTAGTTCCAGGACATTCATTCTTATGTAAAAGTTGAGTTGAAGTAATATCAGAAAGCAAATAAAATCTATGAAATTAATATTCTGCAGATAAAAATAGCTGGATACAATCTGTCTTTTCCCACAAAGACTGAAAAACTTGTCAGTCATCACTTGGTAAGTCCCCTAGGAATCCCTTCTGCAGGACTGGCATTCTGAATGTTCTTTCTACATGTGGGTCCCAGGGCCCTTCTGTACGCTGTTCTGTTGAATTAGATGATGTAATTTCTGAGTGGGTCCTGCCTCATCTTTACTACAGTAAATTGGAAATTGCAAAATTACCTTCCTACAGACATGGAATTAAGCTATATACAGTTGATAGGAGTTTTCTAGGTAAACTTGAAACATCTGAGGGAACTTTAATGCAACTCAGTAGATTTGGGGAAACTACCTGGGATGTCCATCTGTCCTCTCCCTTCCTTTGTAACCACATTATAGAGATAAAAGAACTCCATAGAGGAGAGAGGCTTCTCTGCAGGAGTCCAAGAGAGAGAAGCAGGGCACGGTGAGAGGCCCAAGGTGGCGGATGCTCGCTGTAAGCATCTGGACACACTTTACAGATTCATTTCTAACTTCTTTAAGTTCTGAAATGCACACACCCGACAGTGCCCCAAGCGTTCACATGTGGTTCGAGGGAGCACACTCACTCCCTCAGGTGAGCCGAGGAACCCTGTCAGCACCTGAGGCCCAGGCGGGCCTCTCCCCACGCCCAGGCTCCTGTGACAGGCAGCCCCAGCTCTCCTTGCTTTGATCACTTTTGCAGGTGTCCCTGAACTATTGGACGTGACTGACTGTATTTGTTTCCAGGCTTTGTTAACTGTAGCAAAGTTTCTGTGATTTTTATTTTATTATGTTACTGAAGCTCATTTACATTTTGTGCAGATATAATTTGTTAAGTTTCATTGCTTTTTAGTCAGGAGTAGAACTAACTTTTAAGGGGCTTGAAGTTTACATGACTTATATTCGTTAAGAAAAAGAATAGGTAGATCTCTTTTGTTGCTAATTTTATAGGGGCATATGCTCTTGTGAGCCCATTCTAGGCCCCCCGCCCGGCCTAGGAGGCGCTCAGGCCAGCACAAGGCCATCAGCTTCGGCCTTACTGGCTTCATGGAAAACACTCTTCTGTGGGCACTCTTCCATGACCAAAATATCCAACAGCTTATCCATTATCAGGGCCATTTCTAAACATTTTTGGGCATTCAAAACAGAGCTACTGGAAATGTAAGCATGCCCTATGGAGCACGGGCCGAGAGAACTGTGAAGGTGGGAAGGCTCTGTGGTTCAACATGGAAGCTGCGAGCCACACGTGGGTTGTGAGCACCGGAACTGTGGCAATGCAGCTGAGTTAAGTGTGGCTCTTTAACTTCTTAAGAGGTTTTAATCAATTTAGATTAAAATCACTACGCGTGACTCATGGCCGCCATACTGGACAATGCAGTTCTAGGGCGTGTAATTGAAAGTGGCTGAAGCATGAGAGGTGCGTGTATTGAACTTTGGAGACCCTGCTAATCTGTTTTTCAATGTGATTTTAAGAATTTATCACAACAATGGTTTGTGTGAATTCCTCTTTTCCCACATTCTCATCAACTCCTGAAATTGTCAGACTTGAATTTTAGTTCTGTTGGTGTGCAGTGCTGTGGTCTCTCCTTGCTATTTCAATGAAGATTTCATGATTGTTAAAGATGTGAGTTATTTTTATATATTTATGACTATTTGGATTTTCTCTTATGTGAAGTGCCTGCTTACATCTTTTGTTCATATTCTATTGGTTTGTCTGCTTCTTTCTTATTGATTTATTGGTGTTCTTCCTAAATGTTATATTCTAGATACAAGTTCTTTGTTGATTATATATTTGGCAAGTATCCACCTAGGGGTAGCTTTTTAAAAATACTCAGACCCAAATCTTAGTAGAGCAATTAAATCAGACTTTCTGTGAATGGGATCATGCCATTTAAAAAGTGCTATTAATACCCCTGTGAGGGGAATGGATGATTTGAACTCTGGGTAAGAAAGGACTCTCCAGCCATCAGAACTCTCTCTGGAGCAGTATATGGTAGTGGACATGTGACCATCTCTGCAGCCAGATGGTTTAAATTTGCTCCCAGGCTCTGAGCACTTTAAGCTTAACTTCTTATGCCTCAGTATCTCCACCTGTAAAGTTGGGTAACAGTGTCTACCATATCGAATCAGTTCAAAATAAGCAATTATACATTGAGTGCTTTGATCCTCATAGAGATCCTCATATGGGGCACAGCAAGTGCTCAGTAAGTACTGGCTGTCACATTATCCTCAGATCACTGTCATTGTCATCGTCATCACGACTGTCTTTGTCATTGTCATCTCGTCATTATTATCATGTCATCGTCATCATTGTTATCATCACCATCATTGTCATTATTATCACTGTCACTGTTCTCATTGTCATCATCATGCCATCATTTCATCATTGATCATCATATTGTCATCATTATCATCATCATCATTGTCATTGACATCATTGTCATTATTGTCATCCTCAGCCTCAGTATCGTATCATTGTCGTCATCATCACGGTCATTGTCACTATCATCATTGTCATTGTGATCATTGTCATCGTCGTCATCGTCATCATCCAAAGTTAAAATCAGATGCCCCACAAAACTGGCAGCCAACAGCTTCCTTACTGGGAAAACCCCAGAACCCTTTCCACTAAGGTCAGGAACAAGGTATGTGTGGAGGCTCACTGCTCTGACACCACTCACTGTTGTTCCAAAAGTATCAGCCAATACAGTTAGACAAAAACATTAAACAGGTAAAAGAACAGATAAAAAGAAATAAAAAATAGTCTCTATAATGATATAATGATGATATAATGTTACACTTAGAAACCCTAGAGAGTGGTAAAACTAATTTAAACATAAATAATTCAGTTAGGTTGCAGATGTAAAATAAAGACAGAGCAGGATGCAGTGGTGAAGGAGCCCTAATCAGGAAGGGCTGTTGCAGCTAGCTGGAAGCCATAAGTTCCACCTGATATGTATGTGACGCACCTGTAGGCACCCGCAAACCTGAAGGTATATAACCGGGTGAAAGCAGTCCGAGTTAGGAGAACGAATTCATTCGGTCAGTCGGGCAGTCACTCGGTCGGTCAGAAGAATCAGAGCGGCCAGAACGTAGGCAGAGCGGTTACAGAAGAGAAACCAGATAGAAGACAGAAGAGAAACCAGATAGAAGAAGTAATGACTGGTCAGAGTTAGGCCGAGGCTCCCAAGGAAGACAGAAGACAGAAGAAAGAAGAGAGAAGAAAGAAGAGAGAAGAAAGAAGAAAGAAAGAAGCTCTAATCTTTCTCTAAGCTAAGCTCTATCTTTCTTTCTAAGACTCTAAGCTAAGAAGCTCTATCTTTCTTTCTCTCTAAGACTCTAAGCTAAGAAGACAAGAAGAAAAGCTCGCTTTAATCTTTCTCTCTAAAAATCTTTCTTTCCCTCTCTAAGCTCTCTCTAAGAAAGTAGAAGTAAAAGTAGTAAAAGCTCTACTCTGCCTCCGAGAGATTTCCTCCCGGTTTTCGGTACCAGGTAGCTTACACAGTGGCCCATGCCTGTAATCCCAGTGACATGGAAGGCTGAGGCAGAAGGATCAAAAGTTTGAGGCCAGCCTGGGCAATAGAGTGAGACCGTGTCTTAAAAATAGAAATAAAGGGCTTGGAATATATGTCAGTGGTAGAAAGCTCCTGGCTTCAACCCCCAATACCACCAAAAAATTTTTCAAGAAAAAATAAAAATTAACTGGCTGTAATCAGTACCCTTACTCTACATGCACACTAATCAGGTATGGGACATGGTGGTAGAGAAAACGCAGCAGAAACAAAGAAGACTGGATGCTTAGGAATAAGCTTAACAAAAATATATAAAATTTTTAGGAAGCAAACTTAAAAATGTTTCAAAAGAAAGGCACAAGTGTACAGTAAAACAGTGGGAAGACATGCCTGGCTCTTGGATAGGACAGCTCGAAATTAAAATACATCCATGGGTTAATTTATATGTTTAACACAATCCTGATTAAGCTTTTTTAATGGAGTGAGACAAGTTGAAATTAGATATGATATGAAAAACAAATATACAAGAAAAGGACTGAAAAAGAAAAATGCACAGGGCAACCAGCTTGTCCAGGCATTAAAATTCACTGTCCCAACCTCTCTAGTTGAACCAGTGACACATCAGTAACAAACAGATGAATACAGCGGAACAGAACAGAAAGACCAGAAATAGACCCAAGTAAATATGGATAAGATGAGATCTCAGCTCACTCTGGGTAATGATTGACTTTTAAATAATGGTGCTTTCTAATAAATGATAAACAACCAATGAAAAAAAGAGAAAATTGTATCCATATCTTACACTAAGTACAAAAACAAAGTCCAAATGGATGATCTGGAATCCAAATGCTAAAAGTTAAGACTGCACAAACACCAGAAGAAAACATGGTGAATTCCCTTTTAAGCTGGCTTTCTTTCCTTCTTTCCACATTTTTTTTTTTTTTTTTTTTTTTTGTGGTACCAGGGATTGAACTCAGGGGCACTCGACCACTGGGCCACATCCCCAGCCCTTTTTTTTGTATTTTATTTAGAGACAGGGTCTCGCTGAATTGCTAAGTGCCTCGCCATTGCTGAGGCTGGCTTTGAACTCGCGATCCTCCTGCCTCAGCCTCCCAAAGTGCTGGGATTACAGGCGTGCGCCACCGCGCCCGGCGTTTCCACATTTTTTAATTGGTACATTGTAATTATACTTGACGATGGGATTTGTTGTTGCATATTTGTACATGCACACCGTACAAGGATAAAATTGGGTCAATGTCACTCCCCAGCACCTCCCCCCTCCCTCCCTTCCTCACACTCCTGATCCCTTTCCCCTACTGATTTCCCTTTGATTTTTATGAGATCCCTGACCCCCCCATTTTTCTTTTCTTTTTTTCCTCCCTAGCTTCCACATATAAGAGAAAGCATATGACCCTTGACCTCTTGAATTTGGCTTATTTTGCTTAACATAATGGTCTCTAATTCTATCCATTTTCTTGCAAATGACATAATTTCATTCTTTTTTATGGCTGAATAAAAGCCCATTGTGTATATATGTCACATTTTCCTTATCCATTTATCCACTGATGGACACCTAGGCTGGTTTCATAGTTTGGCTATGGCAAATTGTGTGGCTATAAACATAGGTATCCATGTATCGTTCTAGTATGATGATTTTAATTATTCAAGATAAATACTGAGGAGTGGGATAGCTGGATCATATGGTGGTTCCAGGCCTAATCTTTTGAGGAAACTTCATACTGATTTCCATAATGGTTGTGCTAATTTATAATCCCACCAACAGTGTAAAAGTGTTTCTTTTTCTCCACATCCTGTCCAGCATTTGTTATTATTTATATTCTTGAGGGTCGCCGTTCTCACTGGTGCGAAATGAAATCACAGTGTAGTTTTGATTTCCATTTCCCTAATTGCTAATGATGTTGAATTTTTTTCATATATTTGGTGGATATTTGTATTTCTTCTGAAAAGTGTCTGTTTAATTCATTTGTACATTGATTAATTGAGTTATTTGTTTTTTTAGTGTAAAGTTTTTTGAGTCCTTTATATATTCTAGATATTAATCCTCTGTCAGAAGAGTAGCTACTAAAGATTTTCTCCCATTCTATAGGTTCTCTCTTCACATTCTTTATTGTTTCCTTTGCTTTGCAGAAGCTTTTTAATTTGATTCAACTGGCTTTCCAACAAGGACTCAAAATGCAGAGGCAGTTAAAGAAAGATTAATAATTGTGAATCATCAAAAAACCAAATAACAAGGATGTGGGGGTAGAGGTATACTTTTACTTTGTTGGTGGGGCTGCAAATTAGTATAATCACTGAAAAACAGTATGGAGATTCCTTAAAAGACTAAAAATGGAACCACCATGTGTTCCAGCTATGCCATTCTTTGGTATTTATCCAAGAGAACTAAGAATCAGCATATTATAGTGAAACATGAGTACCAACATTTATAGCTGTGCAATTCACAGTAGCTAAGTTATGGAACCAGCCCAGGTGCTGGATGAGGCCAGCTATCTTTTCTCCTTCACAAATGAATGGATAAAAAAAAAAAAATGTGATACACACACACACACACACACACACACACTGGAGTTTTACTCAGACATAAAGAAGAATAAAATTATGACATTTTCTAGTAAATGGATGAAACTGGAGAACATTATGCTAAATGAAATCAGCCAGACTTAGAGAGTCAAGGTCAAATGTTTTCTCTCATATGCAGAAGCTAGTGAAAAAAAAACAAAAAGGAATAAAAAAGGGATATTACCAAAAGAGAAGGAATACTAATAGAGTAGAGGAGGGGGTTGAGAGGAAAGGAGGACAGGAGGACTTGGGAAGTACCGGGGAATTAAATCTACCAAATTATGTGACATATGTACAAATATACCACGAGCCCTGCTTTTATATGTAATCATCACACACTACTAAAATACCAATAGTAATAATAAATGAAATATTGTGCATAGATTACAAAACATAAAATTCAAAAGACAACTGACAAACTAGGAAAAATATTTGTAATATATTGGACAAAGGACTAGTTTTCCTAATATGTAAAGGAAAATTAAAAAATTCAAGGATAAAGGAACAAAACCCCAATAAAAATAGGAAAAAGAATATACAATTTCATAAAAGAGAAAAAGATTTTAAATTCCTTGAAGCATATAAAAACCTTTCAAATTTATAAGTGAGATTTAAAACAACCCTGAGCTGTCATTTCTCTACTGTCAAACTAGAAAAATTGGAAAGTGTGACAGTATTATCCTGTTACTGAGATGAGGGGAAAGGACCTCATCTAGGGCGATTATAAACTGGCATGAACATCCTGGAGGGGAATCTGGCAATTCCTAACAAAACTACACTTACCCTTCAACCCAGAAATCTTAGTTATAAGAATTATCCTGAAGGTTAGCTTCCAACAGTGTGAAAATACTTATTATGCACAAGGACAGTCACTATGATACTTTCTTTTAATTGCAAAATACTGCAAGCAGCCTAAAAAGAGTGGTTGAATAGATTGTGTCATATCACTTTGGATTACTATACAGCTATAAAGAATAATGGTGAAGGTCTCCGAACTGGTGTGGAGTGACTTCTTGGGTATATTGGTAAGTGGAAAAAGCAAACTGCAAAAACATGTCTGTGCGTAAGAAAGATACACATGTATCTGTAAGGGGAACAGAAAATGTTATTCAAAATGAAGGGAATGGAAAAGAAAACAACTGACCTAAATAACTTTGGAAGATTATGTTTTGGCTATAAGCTATAAACTAAAGATAAAACGAAGTGGACGCAACTGTTATACTCTAGTTAATATTTCCTCCAGGAGTGTGGGTTAGCCATTCTAGAACTACTTCTTGTGTTTGCCAGAATTATGCTGGTAAGTAATAGTTTTCTAATCATCAGAAAAAGAAGTCACAAGTAAGAAAAGGGAAATACTTAGGTGAACCTAGCGCTGTGCAATGACAGGCTCTGGAAGCAAGAGACTTCAGGGACATGAGCGCATCTGCAATCCAGATCTTGGTTTCTCAATATAGTCTCCCAACAAAAGAGACCAAGCTCCCTGGAAATGTGGTTAATTCCAGGTCTGGGTTAAGGAAAATACAAGATGTGGCTTATCTTATCTGCCAGCAACTAAAGAAATGGTGAAAAGATGATAATGGCTTGCTGAAGGGCATCAGAAACCAACATGAAAGACCTCCTTGTGGCTAGATGTACGAAAACTGGGGCAACAAAATAATGGTAATAGCATGACTTAATATCTTATAGATTAGAACAAATGCCTATGGGTACATACTGACATAAATAAGTAAGTGAAGAAGAAAAGACAGCTTTCCCTTACAGTAGAATTCTAATAATCAGCACAGAAGGAATGACAGAAATAAGAAATTACCCGCATAATTGTTGCAGGCAAGATTCATCAACAAATGGGCAAATGTTAGTGGGCAAGAGGATGAGATGAACAATATTTGCACCTTCTCAAAATATCTCTCCACAAAATATTTATAAATTGCAAAGGAAAAAAGTAACTTAACTTGGAAGAATCTGGCAGACTCCACCTTTATACAGTGATCAAAGCTTCTGTATTCATTGTAAGACATACCAGCATCGTGTACTTCTTGACCAGACACACCAGTTAAGGCTGACATACTTCCATGGTGTTCTTGTCCAAAATGCACAAACTCAATTTGATCAATAGAAAACAAATGACAATCACAAATTGATGAATGATCCCCAAACTGACCAACAAAACAAAACATGCCAGTGGTCCTCCTGAGCATCAAAGCCATGCATGACAAAGACAGACTGGGGAGCTCTTACAGGCTGGAGGGAACAAGGAGCCGTAAGAACAAATAGGAGACATGATCAGGGATTAGATCCCGGGCCAGAAAGAAACATCAGCAGGACAATGGGCAAAACTGAAATAAGGCCTGTAATTAATTTCCTGAGAATTGCATTATTGTTTTGTAACAAATTAACAATTAACTAAAAATTAATGGAAGCTAGATGGCAAATATGGCGGAACTTTTTGTATTATTTTTTGCCACTATTTTGTTAAATCTAAAATTAATTCACAGTAAAAGTATTTAAAAACATAGTGAGTTCCCAGCCACTTGAGTTCCAATAGGAGGAAACCAGTCATTAGATGGTTGTAGAAGGAATTCAAGCGGTGGTTTGCACACATAGCCATGAGATTTCTTCAAGAATATTAACAGAATTCTTAGCTTACAAGGGGAAGTAGAGGGTCCTATATGAGCTTTGATCCAGTGCTAATCCCCTTGACTATAGAGAGTGAGCTGCTAGTTCATTGCAGCCATGGATACACAATCTGAGGATCACATTATGAAACACCCCAAATAGTTCAGAATAAAATTCTCTTAGTTTCCACTTCCAAGATGTTACATACTTGAGAACAAATTCACATTTATTGATGAGTGTTCAGTCCTATACCAGATAATGATGCAAAGGATTTCAACAGGGCTGGGGTTGTGGGTCAGTGGTAAAGTGCTTGCCTCACATGTGTGAGATACTGGGTTCGAGTCTCAGAACTACATATAAACAAATGATTAAAATAAAGTTTCATCAACAACTAAAAAAATTTTTAAAAAGGGATTTCAGCAATTTAAATGAGGTGAAAATTAAACTACTGAGTGGAGAAAAGCAGATTCCAAAATAGTATTTGCAATATGATTCGATTTTTGTTAAAATTAGAATACAAGTATAGGAAACAGCCTCGTGTTTTATAGGACAAAATATAAACACAGTGGTTGAATCTGTGCAGTTGGAAGAGTGTGATTTTTCTTTGTTTATCAGTGATTTCTAAAAATTTCCTAATGACTGCACATTTTTATAATGAAAGTAATAAAAATCATAAATTTTCTTAAAGAAAGCAGCATGACAATTTTTTGCTTCTCTGTACAGTGAGTAATGAACTAAGCACTTTAGATGAGTAGAGGTAGCTAAAAATAATACATCTACACTCCAGATCATCACTTGTGTTAGAATGACTTGGTGGAAACTACAAATGGGAGGTGATAAGTGGACTTTTCTGAGGGTGGCCATTTCAGTTGAAAAATGTCAATAATCAGAGACAAATTCAAGCACTGGTAATTATTAATGTAAGCATGTCACAGGAAACACTAACACCCTGTGCCTGATTCATTTTATTAGTTTTCTTTTAAAAGTGAAAAGAGAAGAAGTACTTTTTTAAGGGGAGGAAAAAGAACTATCCATTGGGATTTTTTTTTCTGGGGGGGGGGGTCGTATTTTATTTTATGGGCAATATTAAATGGAAAGAATTAATTTTGTCCTGCTCTTTAAACTGGCATCCATTCTCCACGGATGGGAATACAACACAGTGCTCTTTGGATTTCCCTGTGGCTGTGGACCAGCTTGGGAATGTTGATGGCCCTGGTCGGGGTGGAAGCACGACTTTGCACAGGAATCCTCCGGATGTTTTCTAGCACTCTGGAACGTTGGGCCCAACCTCACACTTACTCGATCACAATCCACATTTTTAGTAAGAGCCCTATCTGACCTGCATGAGCATGAAACTTTGAGAGGCTCTGGTCTAAAGAACTCAGAGAGTCTAGCTGACTTTTGGTCTCCTAGTTTCCTATGTAAATTACTTCACAGCGTTAAGAGTACTTTAAAAAGAACCTGAAGCTGGCACTGAACTCTACTGGCAAATGAGAAAGCTTAGCTTCGCCTTGTAAAAGTGGTTTTAGATAGTCAAAACATTTCCCTTACAATAAAAATAAAAATTTCCTTTACTTTCAGGTGGCTTTAATGTTTGTTTTTAGTGGCTTTAATTGTCCTTTAAGCTGAGTGGCTGTATGGTGAATTCAAAGCCCATCGCTTACTCGCACATCCTGCCTCACTTGAGGACTGCTTCAGAGTCTGCTTTTTTTTTTTTTTTTTTTTTTTTTTGCCTTCTTTTTAAAAATATTTTATTATTCTAATTTGTTATACATGTTTGCAGAGTACATTTCATTTCATATTACGTATAAAGACCACAATTTTTCAAGTTGCTGGTTTTATATAGAGCATTTTTACAATTGTGTCTTCATGCATGTATTTAAGGTAATCATGGATAACTCAGTCTGCCATTATTCCTATCCCCTTTCCCCCTCCCCTACCTCCCCCTTTTTGTCTCCTGGTGACCTTTCACCTCTCAGATACTGTGATGGTAGGATTGAGAACAGCTTTAGGTGGCATAACATAACTGCCACCTAAAGATTAGATTTTCAGAGCTTTGAACATGGTAGGCAAGTGCTCTACCTCGGAGCCACACCCTTGCCCCACATTAAAACTTTCTCACAGAAGAACGGGACATCCTGACTACTCCTCCTGAACATTTTAGTAGTAAACCACTTCCAATTCTACCTACTAGAAGGCCAAAAAGAAGCCATTTTTGTGCCAGGTTTAATACTGAATTTCAGTGTTACAAACACCCTCACCTCAAATTTTACTGGATCCTATTTAAGTCCACTAAGGGCATTCTACTACTATCATTTTTACACAGTAATTTTGACCTGATATTCTCACTCCTATCAGGATTTCCAACAAGATGTGCTGAGCATTTACTTACTAACATGAAGGCTAATATAAAAATAAGCAAAGTATATTGCAAAAATAAAGCTCATGAAATACATTTAAAAACAAACACACTATTCATTGTAGTAACATTAGATACAAGCTGACAAATTGAGCCTAAATGTTTGAAAGCACAAATACAGAAAATCAATAGGTAGGGTTTTTTCATGGAGTAATTACAGTTCCTGCTAAAGCTTAGTGTATCATTCTATCTACCACATATACTACTTAATGTTGTTTTTAGAGCAAAGAAGCCACTTGGAAGAAAAGCTAAAAATGAAAGTGCTGAGACATCATGTACTCTCATCTGAGATCTGCTGCTCAAGATTATGTGAGAGTTAAATTTTTCTTTTCTTTTTTTTTTTTTTCCTTAGGAAAAGTTCTCATAAGTTTTTCAGTCTTAAATGTATTTTAAAAAGAACATTCTTGAAAATGTTTGGTAAATTTTGTAAAACTGTTTAACATTTTATAATTTTACTTAATGCTAACCTTAAAGATCATAGGCAATTTTGATAAGGGAGTCATACATCAGCCTGTAGTTTAAGGATTTCTTACTATTGTTGTAAAATCTATGATAATAGTCCATTTAACTTCACCAAGTCTCCTACAGAGTTTTCCTTTTTTTTTTTTTTTTTTTTTTGGATATTGCATTAGCTACTTTGCCACTAGTCATTTTTTTCCCCATAGGCACCATTTTTGGATAAATTTCTTGCTTATCACTGATGTTGAAATATTAATATTTAGTAAACAAATCATTACAGTTGTAAGATTACCTAGATTGAGCAAAGTTTTCTATTTCCACACATCATTTTATATTTTGATTTAAAGAGGGTTTGGGGCAAGTTGTACATCATTATTCTCATAGAACAATATACTTACATGTAAACAGGATTTGATTGTTTCACATTTTTCTAGGCATAGTTAATTGTTTATAATTTCCAAACTACAACTAAGATTTAAAATGGGGGTTATATGTTGTGATCCTTGACATGATAATTCCCGATTTTTAAATTTTGTTTGTTTGGTATGGGGGATTGAATCCAGGAGCACTTTGTCACTGACCTACATCCCTAGCCCTTTTTATATTTTGAGACAGGGCCTCAATAAGTTGCTAAGACTGGCCTCAAACTTGGGATACTTCTGCCTCAGCCACCGGAGTCACTGGAATCACGGGTGGTGCATGTCATCATACCTGTAACCTCTAATGGGTTTGCTGTAACCTCTAAGAGGTCTGCATGAGAATGGTATAGGGGAATTGCTCACAAGGTAGCTGCAAGTTATTGTCACACACACACACACACACACACACACACACACATACACTTCATTATGAATATCACTTAATTTTTAAGTGCAAGAAAACCAGGAGGTTTAGATTCTTCAGGAACAAATTAATGATGAGAATGTAAGAATCCGCTCTGAGTTGAGGAACTGTATGGAGCACTGTATTCTTTGACTTCTACTTTCCAATATATATTTCAATTTATGACAGATATTTACTGATTTTTTTTCTGATATTCCTAGTGGCTAAACAGTATGCATGATCATATTTTCTAATAATGTGTTTTGTATAGTTTGTCTTACTATTCTACTTACTTCTTAAACAGTAATATCAAAACAATAACAGTTCTGCTTATCTGTGGGAGAAAAGGAAATCTTAGATTATCCTGCTCATATTCATAGTATGTGAGATGTGGTCACAATTTAGATCAACACATGTGTTATTCCTAGCAGAATATTTCTGGAATTATGTTTTTGATTATGAAGACTCGGTGCAAGTAGACTCAGGTTTCTATTAAATCCTGTTAGGGGGAAAAAACCTCCTTCATCCTAGTAAATCAATAGTGTGGAAAGCAAGGGCAACTTTAATTATCAGAAGGGGAGTCTGGAGGAAAGAACAGTCTCATATCAATATCATACTGTGATTTGAATAAGACAAGACCCCATCATTCTCAGGATGCTGTAATCTAGGAGACTGAGATAAGACCGAAGCACCAAATCTTTCAGTTTTATAAAACATTATCAGACCACATTTCCATATTGAAGGAGCTATGGCACTTAGCAGGGCTTGCAATGGCTCAGGAGAATAAATCTTTTTTTCCATGCTAGGGTACTGGACAGACTAGGTTTTGCAAGACAAAGAAGGAAGCTATGTTATTACTCATACCAGTAAGGACAAGCCTCCTTATTAGTAGTTGTATAAATAGTCTCCTTCAGAGAAAAAATAAAACCTCTCCTGGGGATTTGTGAGGCACATTTGGGATGGAGAAGGGAAAAATAAAACCTACAAGTTAACTAATTTCACTAATTATCTCAGAACCATGAGTTCTGAGAGTCTAGTCTTGAGAGTCTAGCCTGAATTTAAGCAGATCACTTGGGGATAAGACAAAATGCTTTACCTTTCTCAAAGCACCTTGAACTCTGTTTATTCTAAAAGGTATAGATTTCGAACAAAAATGTAAAACTAATGTAAAAAATTAAAGACTGATTGTATGAAAGCAGCTCTAATGATTTGCTCACATCTCTCGTATTTAGTTTCTCTTCTAACATCTCAGGAAAAACATCTACTGTACCTGTCGAGGAGTCCTCTCTGATTTGCTTCTGCACCACTCCCAGTCTGAGAGGTCTGGCTTCTGATTCTCTTCATGAGACAGCCTTCTTTCTGGACCTTCGGAGAAGGTAGTTTCTTTGTGGTCGACACCACCTCCTGATCTCTCAGAAAATGTCCCCTTTCCTTGGTCAGAACCTCCCTTGGCCTCAGCAAGGTCAGCACTCCTGCATTTCTCAAAGCTGCTGACTGTGGCGCTGTCCAGAGAGGGTGTGGTGCTGATCTCCACTTTGATGGCATTGAAGATCCTGGGGTTGTCTTTCTGTGAGTCGAGGACAGTCCCACACTCAGGGTTCATCAGGTGATGACAGGACATGGAGTTTTCATCATCGTCATAGTAATCTCCACGTGCTATCTTATAGATCCCATAGCTTTGTTGGAATGACAGATTGAATTCAAAGCCTCTCCTCCTGGCTGAGTGAAAATGATAACAAAATTCCAGTTAGGTAGATATAAACAACCCTTGGATGTACATGGTTAGTAACAATAGTAAGCACATTCAACCAATTACTATCTAACTAACTATTTTCAGTTACTTCTTGCAAATTATGTGAAACAATTATTCCTTACAAAATGAAACTATCTTATCTCCGGTCTAATTTTCCTCAATTGCACATGGAGGGGCTTGAATTATATACAATCGCAAGAGCTCTTTCAATCTTTAAAGCAATCCACATCACAAAAAAGTTAGCCATAAATTAGGAAACTCTCAAATGTATTCAGTTTTAGCTTTTTTGGTCAATTCTGAAATTTCTTTATTTTGGAATAAAATATATTGTGTGAATTATTAAGCAATTTAGGATTATGTGTTATTCAGTTAAGTATACCACTAACAGATATAATTGCTTTAAAACTTTTGATGTATACCACTTCTGACATTTGTGTGACTATAAATGCCTACATTAAAAATTATACCATGCTGCCATGCAGCTTTTAATTTTTTTTTTTTTTTGAAACAGTACATTTCTTATATGAATCAGTTTGGAATAGTTGGCTAAAAAAGTGAATGGATGTATATCTCTGTGACTGAAGCATTTAACAGTATGTACAGAGCTGATTAATTACAATTAACAAGCAGGAATATAGAAAACTTTTGATGATTTAAATAAAGTAAAATATGCTAGAATTCTAGACATAATACTATTAGTGGGTGTGATGCAAAGTCTTAGTAGAATAACAAGAATGTGGCAGAAAGTGATAAAATGGTTGAGTGTGAGTGCCATTCAATATTAGATAATATGTATTAAGAATGAAGTTGTGGGTTGGGATTGTGGCTCAGCGGCAGAGCGCTCGCCTTGCACGTGCGCGGCCCGGGTTCGATCCTCAGCACCACGTAAACATAAATGCATTGCATTGTGTACAACTAAAGTAAATAAATAAATATTAAAAAAAAGAATGAAAGTTGTATCCAAGTGGTAGACAAAATGTAATTTAATACTTTAGTTTTCATCTTTGAAAACATGGCTTGTTTCAAAGAAATTTTCTACTTTGATAGTTCTGTGGTTTATAGTCAGACATATTGCTATCTTTGGTGGCAAAAGTTATGAAAAGCTATAAAGTTTCTATGGGAGTCACATGAAATATTTGATTCACTTTATAATATACTCCAGTGTCATTCACATGCTGATTCTATTACTGAAATGTTCCCAGAACCAGAGATTTACAAAGCAATTTTGCTTGACTGAAAAATAGAATTTATCAGTATAATTCATTGTTATTTGAGCCAGAACACAAACAAATAAAAAATTCTATTCAGAGAAAATGGAAAAAGAGAAACAGATGATCATATTTTATACACTGCCTCATTTGTGTTTCTCCTTAGGATTCCTATTAATCTAGTCAAGTAAAATTAAATTAGGATTTTACACCTACTTTAAGACTGTCAAAGGTGAGGGAACTGAAAAGATGATTTAATTATTGATGGGCTTCCTTTGCTCCAAACAAAAGATATAGAGTGACAAATTGGTAATTCAGGAACACTAAGAAAACAAAAATGTCATAAAATGCCAACTTTTTGATTAATACTTGATAAAACTGATATCTGACTATATAGCTTATTAGTTGTATATCAGAATTTTGAAATATGTAAAAATGAGCAATATTTTTGAAGGCATTGCAGAATATGTTAATGAAGACTCTGCTTGAGCCAGGACATGCACGAGACAGTCCCAGGCAGGCTGTGAAGAGAAGCTGAACTGCCAAAGAGACCACAATATGGCAGACCCTTCCAGGGCCAAGCTGTTCGCATAGGCCACATCATTTAGCACCCCAGCAGCCCTGCACAACAAATTGTATTGGTCCTTCTTTACAGTTGAGAAAACTGAGGCTGATAGAGGAAATCCAGCTGAGATGATTAATCTGGCAAAAACATTGACTTTGATGCTGATTCCAGCAATTATCCTACATAGGAAATTACTCTACTGCCAATCAGACCCTGGAGGGAAATATGTTAGCCTAGGCAGAATGACCCAGACGTGCTATTTTTACGTCAGAGGAAGAACTTTATTTATAAAGTGGAACCCATGAAAACTCTTGTTTTGTTTTGGTACTGACTTTCCTTAACACTAAAGGTAAAATCTGACTGAGGTCACCAATGGAGATAACAGAATATAGCAACATCACGGAGCTGACAATGTAAGCCTAGCGCTTGATTGCAAGGGGGTGGAAAATATGTTAAAAATCAGTTAATAATCAAAACAGTATTGAAGGACATGTTATCAGAGACAAGCCTGCTCGTCCCTAAGTTCCTTGAGGACAAAAGACTACGTCTGTTAACATTATTATTAATAAATGGCAAAAAGCTCACGTGTCTAAGGGGCCAGTCAGACAGCGGTAATAACTGACAGGGGCCTGTGCATTCAGCAAGTGGGAGAGTGACCCTCTAGCTTGGTCCTTTCCGGTGAAGCCATTCCTGACCTCAGCCCACTAAGGGGGCAGGGGTAGACTGTGTTCTCAGTAATCTTGATTTTTTTAAAGATGAACCTGATGCATAGAATTTGATATACAATATACTGTATCTTAAAATTTTGGCCCATAATTAAATTGATTAAAAATAAGTATCAAGAGCTAGGTTTGGTGGCACATGCCTGTGATTTCAGTGGCTCAGGAGGCTGAGGCAGGAGGATTCTGACTTCAAGCCGCCTCAGCAACTTAATAAGGCCCTTAGTGACTCTGTCTCTAAGTAAATAAATAAATAAATAAGGGCTGGGGATGTGGCTCAGAGATTAAGCTGCCCTGGGTTCAATCCCTGGCACCCCCACCCAAATAAATAAATAAATAGTATAAAGATAGGTTAAAAACAAAACATGTTTTTGAGCCAAATGCAGCTCAGGCCAGGAATGAAATGACCCATGGCAATCACCCGCTGTGTGTGACAGGGTATTTGTCAGGAGAGCTGGGCTCAGTGAGGCGAGCTGAATGGCACATATGTTAATAGAAATGATATCTCTTTAAACTGGTATCTTTAAAAATGATATCTTTTAAAATTTATTTATTTGTAGGAGTGAGGACTTAAGGATATTGGAGTTTCTGACTCCTACATTTATGCTGCTTAAAAAACATTGAGCTCTATATGAAGTCACGAATGGTGTGAATGTACTTTGCATACAACCAGAGATTTGTAAAAAAGTGCTCTACATATGTGTAATATGAAATGTAATATATTCTGCTGTCATTTATAACATCTTAGAATAAAAAATAATTAAAAAAACATTGAACTCTTTTTAAAACTTTTTGTGTAGTGAGAGGTCTTTCATTGATTGATAATTTTCAAGAAACTTAAAGACCAATAGAACATAGTCCACTATTTTCTGAAACCCATACTATGCTTAAAAAATAAATATATAATGTATTTGTTCTGCAAAGCAAGAGCTTCTAGGATCCCTAACCTTGGCTAAAACATGAAGTAGTTCTAGTCTTTGGCTTTGAATCACATTTTATCAACTATAATTTTAAAGTAATTGTATCATCTTATGAAATGAATAATTTTTGATATTAATACATCACTTAACAGATACTCTGATTTTGTGAAAGAACAAAGGCTGAATATATCTGCTCTTTATATATAAAGTATTTGATTTTGGGCTGTTTAAGTACAGAAAGAAAATATGTCAGGCAAACAAAAGGAGTCTCAAGGCTACATCCATCTTTATGACCATCTGAGATCTTTGTGCTAAAATCACATAAAAACCACTTTTGCTTGGAGATACTAGTAATGCAGATGATTTTCAGAAACCAAAGCTAATTCTTATTTCTGCAAATTATTTCCCAGTACTGACAATCACTTCTCTGTTTGCACGTCTCTCTGTTACCATTCCATGAAGCTGAAATGTCAAATTGTATGTGTTTACATCTGAAAGATGAACCTATAGGAAATGTGAGTTAGAAAAATTATTTTCCCTTCTTTGCTTCTGTGTCCTTCACTGAAAAAGAATGTAAAGAAAGGGGATCTTAGTTTATTAAGGAGAAAAATTAAACATAAAACTTAAAAAAATTAAGCCATACAGCTGATAAAATCCCTGCTCTACTTGGGGATGAGCCACCTTTGGGTGCTCAGAATGTCATTGTGTCACAA
>CM046668.1:134857765-134888292 GCA_025594165.1 Tamias sibiricus | reverse complement strand
GGCTCTCAGCACATTTCAACTGCCCTGGGGCGCTCACGCAGCCACCTGCACTAGGGCCAGTCCTACAGAGATGCCATCCCCACCTTCTGACTCTGCAACTCATTCCAGACTTGGAGGCTCAACTTGAACACTGCCTCCCTGCCCCTCCAGTGCACACCCCCAAAGGTCCAAGCTCACTCCACAGAGATGGAGAATTCCCCAGGGGAGCTCTCACTTTCCCGGATAAGGAAGGCTCGGAGATGGTTCCGCTTTATCAGAATCTCTTCTGCCAGCTGCTGGGAAATCCTGCCCGAGTACCACCTGTGGAGAAAGGGGCTGGTGAAGGCAGTGGAGGGACCAGGTCCCCCACACTGCATGATGTGGAGGTGCTCAATGTCATTGATCCTCAAAACAGTCCTAAGATGTGGGAGATGGAGTTGTTCCCATTTCACAGATAGGAAAACTGAGGTGCAGAGCAGCAAAGCCAGTTGAGGCAGGAAGGATCTGGGATGCAGCCCCAAAGCTTTGGCACCTGAACCTGCCCAACCTTTCCTACCATGTCAGGTGTATATGCACCCAGATGAGCAAAAATAAATCAGACTCCCGTGAAACACAAGCACCCACGTCAGCCTAACTTCTGTTTTAGATAAAAGGGCTCTACTATACTGGTCCCCAGGCTTAGAGAATTTATTTTATTTTATTTTTTGGTACCGGGGATGAATCTAGGGGTACCCTACCACTGAGACAAATCCCTAGCCCTATTTATTTATTTACGTATTTATCTAAATTTTGAGACAGGGCTCACTAAGTTGCCCAGGCTGGCCTTAAATTTGTAATCCTTCTGCTTCAGTCTCCTGAGTCTATGGGATTACAAGCATGTGCCACCATGCCCAGTGATGATGGATTCAAGTAAACAAACCAAAAATAGGGCTGGAGATGTAGCTCAGCTTTAGAGCACTTTCCTAGAATGTACATGCTCCTGGGTTCCATTCCCAGCATGACAAATAAATATATAAATACTGATGACAAAAATATTAATGGCTTTGATCTGGTGAGGAAGGGTCTTTATTTCTGTACCCATTTCACAGAGGAATAGACTCAGGCCACCTGGACTTTTTCACAGGTTCAAGTTTCTTTCCCTGCTGACTAAACAGAACTGAGTATAGAGAAGGTGTCTCATAAATGCCTAGTTTCTTGCAAGATCCCCAGGGAAACTGGAATCCAACTTCTGTTTCAGTTCCCCTGAAGGTGGCTTCAGGCAGCTGTCCCTGCCCACGCCCTTTTATTATTATTTTAATACTGGGGATTGAACCCATAGATGCTTTACTACTGAGCCACATTCCAGCCCATATATATACATATATATATATATATCCCAGCCCATATATATACATATATATATATTTGTTTGTTTTAGTTGTACATAATGCCTTTATTTTTACGTGATGCTGAGGATTGAAGCCAGGCCGCACACGTGCTAGGCAAGTGCTCTACCGCTAAGCCACAACCCCAGCCCCCAGCCCATTTTTATTTTAGTTTATTTTGAATATTTTTTTATAATAGAAGTGAAACCGCTTTTTACCGTGACGAGTTCTTGCTCCCCGAACGCTGAAGAATAACGCTGAAGAAGCACTCCGAGGCAAGCGTAGAGTGGAAAGTGGACAGCTTTATTGAAAGGATAGCAAAAGACTTCCCCCAGAGGGAGAAGGGGACCTGGAAACCAGGAATCCAAAGGGAGGAGAAACTTTCTCCCTTTTATATCTGAAATCTTTCTTTTGTCCCTTTCATGTTCCCTATCTCTGTTTTTCCTGGGACAGGGGACAGGAATGTCAAAAGATGTGACACCGGAGGGCCCATGGCGGGAGTGAGATTCACAGGAAGGGCTTAGGGCTAGTTGATTAGCATCTCCGTTTGCTGGAGCTGTTTCATTAACATTCCATAAGATGGGCCCTCAACTTGGGAACATTAACCATCTTATCTCCCTTAGAGTTGCTCTGTGTTTTTCCAGGACTCAGGCTGACTCCATTTTCCTTATGGACTCCATGTTTCTTTTATGAAACTCGATGTTAGACCCGATTTGCCTGACTACACTCACTACCTAGCTTAAAATCTGGCTTCAGAAGGACACATTACATTTATTTTACTTTTATGTGGTTCTGAGGATCAAACTCAGTGCTTCACAAATGCTAGGCAAGTGCTCTACCAACTGAGCTATAACCCAGCCCCCATTTTATTATTTATTTATTTATTTATTATTTTTTATTATTATTAGTTTTTTTGGTACTGGGGATTGAACTCAGGGGCACTCGACAACTGGGTCACATCCCCAGCCCCTTTTTTTTTTTTTTTTTTTTGTATTTTATTTAGAGACAGGGTCTCACTGAGTTACTAAGTGCTTCGCTATTGCTGAGGCTGGCTTTGAACTCATGATCCTCCTGCCTCAGCCTCCCAAAGTGCTGGGATTACAGGCATGCACCACCGTGCCTGGCCCCCCATTTTATTTTTATTTTGAGACAGGGTCTCGATAAGTTGCTTAGGGCCTCACTAAATTGCTGATACTGGCCTCAAACCTACAATCCTCCTGCCTCAGTCTCCTAAATTCCTGGAATTATAGGTGTGCACCATTCTCCCAGCTTCTCCTGACCTCTTTGAGCCTCTCCCACTGGTATAGACTGACAACTTGCCTCCTCATCTTTCATATACTAAAATCCACTCCTCAATGAGATGGAATTTAAAAGTGGAGCCATTGGGAGGTAAAGAGGAACCCATGTGAGTGGGATTAGTGCCTGCCTGATTTGAATATGTCCCCAAAAGTTCAAGTGTTGGAAACAGCCTCCAACACAGCAGTGCTGAGAGTTGGGAAAGCTCAGAGGTAACTGGGTCATAAAGGCTCTGCCCTCATTAATAGATTAATACACTCATGGATCAGTGGATTATTGAGGAAGTGGCTTGGTTATAAAAGTGAACGCTTTCGCCGGGCGCAGTGCATGCCTGTAATCCTAGCACTTCACTTGGGAGGCTGAGGCAGGAGGATCACAAGATCAAAGCCAGCCTCAGCAATGGTGAGGCACTTAGCAACTCAGTGAGACCCTGTCTCTAATAAAATACAAAAAAAAAAAAAAAAAAAAAAGGCTGGGGATGTGGCCCAGTGGTCGAGTGCCTGAGTTTAATCCCCAGTACCAAAAAAAAAAAAAAAAAAAAAAAAACACACACACACACAAAAAAAACTACCTTTCAAGCTCACTTGCTCTGTGATGCCCTCTGCCTTGTTAAGAAGCCCCTCACCAAATGCCAAGTGGATGTTAGCTCCATACTCTTGGACTTCACAGCTTTCATAAGCTAAATAAACCTCTGCTCTTTATAAATTACCCAGAGTCAGGTATTCTGTTGCAGCACCAAAAATGTATAAAGGGGAAAAATAAGGACCCCAGAAAGTTTATTTGTTCCTTCACAACATAAGGACATGGCTACAAGATGGCCATCTATGAGCCAGGAAATGGCCCTCCCCAGACCCTGAACCTGCCAGCCCCTTGATCTTAGACTACCCAGCCTCCAGGACAGTGAGCAATGAACATCTGTTGTCTCTCAGCCACCCAGTCTGGTGTTCCCATACAGCAGCCCAATCAAAGACACCCAGCACGGGAGGCTAGGCGGTCCCCACTGGATTCCTGGCTCATGGATCTCAGCCCGGCCTTATTTCTGACCTCTTTGTTGTTCACATGGGGAAACTGAGAAAAAGAGCAGTTGTAGATCGTATGGTGGGACCATGATGGGCCAGGGCAGGTTCTGGAGCCTCTGTCCCCTCATGTTTCTCCTTCCCCCTTCCATGAGGCCTGCCTGAGCCAGGCTGCATTTGACATGGGTGGTAATGCAAGGTGTGGCCTTTTCTCCAGACGTTGAGGCCTCAAAGATGAGAGCAGAAGGCGGTGGCTGCCAGGCACGCTATGTCCTGCCTGTGTCCCTGCTCTTGCCTCTACTTAGTGACGGCTGCTGGGCACGTGCCCCGGGCTTTTGTGCAGGGCAGGCTGAGGGCCCAGAACATTCTCAAGTTAATACAGTCTGGAGCAGCGGGGTGGACACCCGCTCCCTGCCCCTGGGGAGGGACGACTTGTCTCCCTGACCTCCACAAGTGGATGGGATTCCACCTGCCCAGCAGCAAGGACGTTAACAACATGCCCTATGTGTACCCCCGTCCCTGTCCATACCCCTGCTCCTCACGTGGTTCCTCAGGGGCTACTTGTAGGGGAGCCCACACTTCCAGATATGAGCTTCTAGGTCACTGCTGTACCCTGCTGGTTGAAAACCTGGAGGCTGCAGTCTGCCCTCCACCCCCTGCCTGGGCAAGTCTCAGAGGATGGAGAGGTGGAGTCCTGAGGTCATGGTGACCCGGGAGGGGCGCTGCCACACTCCTCCTTTAACAGAGGGGGCATGGGAAATTTCCCAGGGGCCAGATGACTCTGAAGAACCCTGAAAACCCCATATGAGACGTCAGTGGATGGGCGGCCATCGCCCTCAGAGGCTGTTACAGCAGCACACCCCAAGGAGGCCCTGCACCCCCCGCCAGCCCTACCCCCACCACGGCAGCTTGAAGGAAGGAGTTCAAGAGAAAGAAAGCACTTTCCAGTGTTGCTGCCTGAAGCGCTTGGAGCAACGGAGACGCGGGAAAAACTTCAGAAGCAAACTGGAGACAAACAGCTTTTTATTCTGATAACTTTTCTCTCTGGTTCTAATAACGACTAACACACGCCAAAAACACACCCTAAAATGGCGCTGACCCGATCAGCAATCTCAGCCAAGTCACTCGAGATCCCGCAACAAATCCCGTGAGACTACGGGTGGCAACAATGGCCAAATCTCCACGGCTCATAGTCAACTGTAATTAAAGTCAATCCCCAAACAGGGCTCCTGCATTTCCCCCTTTTTGTTTTAAAAGAGGTAATGCTCTAGGACGTCTATGTGCAACCAACATTCTTACCCGTCATCGGATAATCAAGGCTGTGCCCTTGACTCCTGTCTTAGGTTGATATGTCGGCCACATGAGACTGTCCCGTGCGACTGTGCCTGTCTTAGGTTGTCCCCCTCTGGGGATCTTACCCGTCATTGGCTAACCAGCCATCCAATGGAGCCCTTTAGGATCGACTATATATGATGACTAACAGCCGTCCAAATTGTGAGGAGATGTTGCGGCTTTAAGGCAACAAGCCTTTTGGTGATGAGCCAAATTGCATAGCATATCAAATTGTTTAAACAAATCAGCTGCCCTAAGTTCCATCAAGTAACACACTGAATTCTCTAGACAAATACCCGCAAGGCATTGTCCCGTAAAGTCCCAAACAATGAAAGATCAAAATGTCCATTTGTTATAACATGTTGATGTAGGAGGCCCCATGCATGTAGAGCAGAGGCCACACTGTTGGTGAGGTTGTTTGATGTTTGAGCAGCAGACGTCTTTTTTATGTTTAGACAATGCCACCGGCAAATCTTCAGGGCCCGCTACCTAGAAACTCAAGCATCAATTATTAAAGGAAAGGCAGTGCTATTGCAGCACTGAGTCAAGAGGCGAGTTGTCAAACTACAAAATAGAATAATTAGATTAGAAAATTAAAGTTGATTTTTGTTCACATACATCGCTGGTTGAGCTTTTACAAACATAAGTTGGAAAAATGTCATATTTAGAACAAAAAACAAAGAAAGACTGAGGTTAATTACTGCATTAAAGATAGATTAAAGAAAAGGTAAAGGCACTTGAGAGAAATAATTTGTTAGCTGGAACCCTTGAGTCTCTGTATACAGAGCAATTTTTTACCTGTTGAGATAATTGAAATTAATGAGCTATTAAACAAATGAAGTTAATAACAAATAAACAATCTTAAGTCAAAACACCAAAATATCAGGTTATATAGCACTAGTCATATTGTTTGCTAAAGAGAAGTCCCAGGGACACCTATAAATCAAAATTGAAAGTACCTTCATTTATAAAATTATTTACCTAAATTGAATACTCTTAACCTAAAATGAATTAAAGTTATTTGGATCCATATATATATATATATATATATATATATTTTTCTTTTTCATAAGCGCTTTGTTCTTTGTGACGTCACACTGAACAGACGAACAAACATACAAACATATATTTGTGACGTCACATTAACATGAAATGTAGACAAATGTACAGACATAAAGACATGTATAAAAAAAAAAAAAAAAAAAATACAATTGTGTGCACACTAAAGAGAGATCTCCTCGTTCTGGCCGGGAGGAATGACACTTAAGTTGTGAAATATTTTGAAGGACTCTTTTGAGGGAATCATTCTATACCTTCATCTTGGTCCTCTTGATTTTGTACCTTTTTTATTAATCTTGATTCTTCAATAACTTCATCTTGATCATTTTGATGTGGTACCTGTTTTATTAATCTAGATGGTATCCATATTGGAGAGGATTCGTGTTTTGGAAAAACACAAACAGATCCTCTTCCCCAAATTAATACTGGATCTGGACCCTTCCATGTACCTGAAAGAACATCCTTCCAGTAAACCAAAGGTTTATGTTGTTGGTGTGGATTCCAATGTCTGTCTCCAGCAGAATAACCATTAGAGTCTAAAGTTAAAAAATTTAAGGTAAACAGGGCAACTGCCAATCTGTCCTTAGGACTTTTCCAATTTCCTTCTTTTTGTTTTAATAACATAATTTTCAGTGTTCGGTTTGCTCTTTCAATAATGCCCTGACCCTGAGGATTGTATGGGATGCCTGTTTTATGGGATATATTGAATTTTGCGCAAAACTGTTTGAAAGATGAGGACGTATATGCGGGGCCATTATCTGTTTTAAGCATTTTGGGGATGCCCAATGCAGCAAAAGCTTGCAAACAATGAGATGTAACATCTTTAACTTTTTCTCCAGAATGTAAGGAAGCAAAAATCATGCCTGAGCATGTATCTATAGTCACATGAATAAATCGCAATTTTCCAAAACTTGGCTCATGAGTAACATCCATCTGCCACAAATGATTGGGCATTAATCCTGTAGGGTTAACTCCGAAATGAGGATTGGGCAAATGTGTCATACAAGATTTACAATCTTTTACAATTGTTCTGGCTTGCTCCTTTGTGATTTTAAACCTACGTTGCAAGGTGGTGCTGTTGACATGAAACTGGGAATGAAATAAAGTAGCTTATTGTAGCGCTGAAAGTATAAATATTGTTTTTGTAAGTTCATCAGCCTTTTGATTACCTTCATGGAGGGGACCAGGCAAATTAGTATGTGCTCTAATATGGCCTATGAATAGAGGTTCTTTTCTTATCCACAAAAGTTTTTGTATTTGATAAAACAATTTAAAGGCTGGAGTATGAGGTGCTATTGGTCCTGCTAACTCTAATTTTGGGACGGCTTGTACAATATAGTGGCTATCTGAAAAAATGTTTACGGGCTGGTCCCTAAAATTTTCCAGAGCTCTTACCACAGCTTCCAGTTCCACTAGTTGAGCTGATTTGTGTGCAGTTATGTAAGTCATATTTTCTTTTTTAGTGACTACTGTAGCAGTACCATTTGAGGACCCATCTGTAAATACATTAAATGCCTTAGGAATAGGTTGATTTTTTATTACCTGTGGAAATATAATAGGATGATTAATACAAAAAGATAATATAGGGGACTTAGGAAGATGATTATCAAAATTTGCAGAAGTAGAGCATTTAGCTATAGCCCAATCATTATCATTGAAGCATAAGTATTCAATCTGTGATGATGAATAGGGAGTAATAATAGTAGCAGGGTGAATGCCAAATATTTTAGTAGAAGTCTTAAGTCCTTGAAGAATAAGTTTAGCCACCATGGAGGTATAAGATTCAATTATACTTTTAGGAGAGATGGGCAAATGTATCCATAATAAAGGCCCTTGTTGCCAAAATACTCCTGTGGGTGTATATTGTGAAGAAATAATAATCAACATCAGCGGTTGAGTTAAATCAAATCTATCACAATGAGCTCCTTCGATGGCTTTTTCTACTAATTTTAAAGCTTTCCTAGCATCAGGAGTCAATGTTCGTGGTGAAGATGGATCAGGATCTCCACGAAGGATGTCAAATAAAGGTTTTAGTTGGCCAGTAGTGAGATTTAGTGTAGGGCGAAGCCAATTAATGTCTCCCAGTAGTTTTTGGAAATCATTGAGGGTGGTCAAATGTTCTTTATTTATTAAAATTTTTTGGGGTCTAACAAAAGTATCCATGATTTTAAATCCTAAATATAATATGGGAGATCTGGTTTGAACTTTTTCTTCTGCTATATATAATCCATATTTTTTTAAATTTTCTACCACATCACTGAATATATTAAATAAGATTTTTTGATTAGGGTGGGCCAATAAAATATCATCCATGTAATGTAGACACATGAGGTTTGGATATTTATTTTTAATGGGTTGGATAGCCTTGTCCACATATATTTGGCATATGGTGGGGCTATTAGCCATTCCCTGTGGTAAAACCTTCCATTGATATCTCTGATCAGGGCCATTATTGTTCATAGAAGGAACGGAAAAAGCAAACCTGGGGGCATCCAGAGGATGTAGGGGAATAGAAAAGAAGCAATCCTTTATATCAAGAGTAATAAGATGGAAATTTTTTGGAATAGCTACGGGACTAAAAAGTCCAGGTTGAGTAGGCCCCATAACTTGCATGGTTTTATTGATTTGTCTAAGATCATGTAACAATCGCCATTTTCCTGACTTTTTCTTGATCACAAATATGGGGGAATTCCAGGGAGAGGTGGAAGGTTCTATATGACCTGCTTCTAATTGTTCCTGAACTAATTGGTGGGCCACTTGTAATTTCTCTTTAGATAGGGGCCACTGAGGGACCCACACTGGCTTATCAGAAAGCCATGGTATTTTCAAAATTATTTTCTCAGTGGCCCCGAAAAAAAAATATCTTTTTCCTTTATGACAATGATTACTTTTAGGGTTAAGATTACTCTGTACTTTTTGATAATGAGTTCTTTTATGGTTAAGATTACCCTGTAGGTTTTCACATTTAACATCTGCAGGCTTGGTTGCAAGGTGTACTCCCATTTGTTGCAAAATATCTCTTCCCCATAAAGTAACTGGTAGATTAGGTAAAACATAAGGCTGAAATGTTCCTTTATGGCCTTCATCATCCTCCCATTTTAAAATTACTGCACTTTTATCTGGGAGGTTATTATATCCCAAGCCTCTTAAACTGGTTAAAGCTTTTTGCAGAGGCCAGTGCTTGGGCCATTGGCATAAATTAATAATGGAAGAGTCAGCTCCAGTATCTATTAATCCCTCCATTTCTATTCCTTGGATTTTTATTTTACACATAGGCCTCCTTGAACAGTCTCGAACCCAGCAAGCCATGGGACTTGAGTCAGTGGAACAAAATCCTCTATTGTTCCCTTCTTGAGGCATACCCATTTTAAATGAATTATGTAAATTGGGAAGGAGAAGCAACTGAGCAATTCTATCTCCTTGATTAACAGAACTTACACTTTGGGGTGAGCTAAGCATTATTTTTATTTCCCCTTTGTAGTCTGAGTTTATTACACCTGGGGTCACTTGCAAACCTAATAAGCTTTTAGGACTACGCCCGATAATAAGTCCTACAGTCCCTGAGGGAAGAGGTCCCCTGACTCCTGTGGGAATCAGTTGAACCCCCATTTCAGGTGTTAACACTATTCGGGCGGTGGAACAGAGGTCTAATCCTGCATTTCCTCTTGTTCCTCTGGCGAGGGAGTGGATGGGTAGTAGGGGTTGTGTCGGGGAAGCATCTGAGTGGATGCTTGAGGATACTCCTTCTGCAATGCCCCGTACATTTGTGGGCCCCGGGGTACTGGGCCCCGTGCCCCGTTTTTTGAATTCCTGAACAGAGGATTTCCATGGATGTCAAATTTTGAATAGCATTTATTGGCCCAATGATTTCCCTTTTTACACCTGGGGCAGCGGCCTGGGGCACGGTATGAGCTTTATCTTATTTCTCTTTTGGGATTTTGCCTAGAATTGCCTGATTGATTATGATAATTTTGCCTGGAATATCCTGATTGATTATAATGTCTACGTTTAGCCTTTGTGAAATTTCGAGAGGAAGCACCCCTCATTGAGGCTGCAATCACATTTCCTGTGACAAAGGCGCCATTTATATCTTTACATAGTTGTATATATACGGAAAGATCCTTTTTAGTTCTCCATGGCCTGATGGCTGCTTGGCACCATTTATTTGCATTTTCATAAGCTAATTGAACAACTAAAGGCATAGCTTGGTCAACATCTGCAAACACACTACCTGCAGTTCTCAAAAGTCGATCAGCAAAGTCGGCATACGGCTCATTAGGTCCTTGAATCACTTTTGACAAGCTACCTTGTAGATCCCCAGGTCCTTGTACAGTTTTCCATGCCTCTAAGGCAGCTGCATTTATCTGAGCATATATATCTGAGTCATAATCTGTTTGAGCCTGTAAGTCTGCGAATTGCCCTTCTCCTGTGAGCATGTCTATATTATAGTTTTCAAACCCTGCAGCCGCATTTCTTTTAGCCGTTTCTATACAAAGTTCTTGGAATTGCGATCGCCAAACCAAGAATTGCCCCCCGCTTAATGTTGCTTTACATAGACTTTTCCAGTCTGAGGGGGTTAAGCTAAAGGTGTTAAGGGACTCCAGCATACTCAACGTGAAAGGAGCTTGGGGCCCATAAGTCATTACTGCCTCTTTGAGATTTTTTATTGTTTTGAAATCTACTGACTGATGGACACTCTGTCCATTTTTCTTTTCAAATGCTGGCGGTTCCCAATGTATCTGTGAGTTGTCCTCGAGTGCGCATAAGCGATCAGAAAGACTTTTTATTTCTGTTTCTAGGGTTTGCAAATGCCTAGTAATACCCTTCATATTTTCTGTAATGGATTCCACTTATGGGGGAGTAGAGGACACAAGTGACTCCTCTGCCTGACGGACCTTTTTCTCGGTCTTTTTTAATTTCTTTTTCCTCATTTTCTCAGGATCACTTTTACTAGATTCCTCACTACTGCTAATTTCACTGACAGCAATATCCTGAGGCCCAGGTTCCAGTGAGAGCAAGTATCCTTCAGCTTTCGCCAATAACTCCCGAATAGCTTTAATAGCTTGGATTTTTGTCATTTTTGGGTCTCTTCTAATACTCTCTTTACTGGTCTCAGTTGGCCCAGTGGAATCTACACTTTTTTGATCACTTTCACTTTTGTCTATATACTCCTCACTGAGAACAGAGTCAGGTATATCAAGGAGTCTTTGCATAGCCTCTATCACTTGGGATTCAGTTATATTCGAACCCATCTTTAGAGACCTTTCAGTTCTTACCTGTCCGCTCCAAAGTTCCCCGTACGGGCCGCCACCTGTTGCTGCCTGAAGCGCTTGGAGCAACGGAGCCGCGGGAAAAACTTCAGAAGCAAACTGGAGACAAACAGCTTTTTATTCTGATAACTTTTCTCTCTGGTTCTAATAACGACTAACACACGCCAAAAACACACCCTAAAATGGCGCTGACCCGATCAGCAATCTCGGCCAAGTCACTCGAGATCCCGCAACAAATCCCGTGAGACTACGGGTGGCGACAATGGCCAAATCTCCACGGCTCATAGTCAACTGCAATTAAAGTCAATCCCCAAACTGGTCTCCTGCATTCCAGGGCCCCAGGGCCCAGCCCTTCTCTCCATGACAACACCACTCCATTTGAACCACTCGGTGTTATCTCCGATACCTTTTTGTAAAATATTTTTTTTAGTTGTAGATAGACATGATACCTTTATTTATTTTTATGTGGTGCTGAGGATCAAACCCAGGGCCTCACATGTGCTAGGCAAGCGCTTTACTGCTGATCCACAAACCCAGCCCTTGTCCCCCTTTTATTGATGTGGAAATTGAGGCTCAGAGAGATGCCCCTCCCAGAGACTGCACAACAAGTTTACGTCTTGAACTTTCCCAGTTCTGCAGCTGCTCTTACAAGCTTTCCCAGCCCTCTTCCTGGCCAGCCCAACCCTGGTCCCATACTACCCATCTGCAATTCTACTGTGTGACCTTGGACAAGTCACTCAACCTTTCTGTGCCTCTGTCTCCTGGCCCATAAGGCCGTTCTGATAGTACTCACCTCCTAGAGGCCTGGAAGCATAAATGATGGCTACCTGCAGGTGTTAACAACCTGTGATGAACTACTGTGATAAAGTGGTTCATGTCCCTCCTCCCACACATCCTTCAGTTGGACCTCTAACGTTCAGGCCCAGTGGACCATGGTCTTCCTCAGGAAAGCCCTTGCTGCCCCCACTGGCCACTAAGCCAGGTCAGGTGCCTCCTTGCCCTGTGTGGCCAGCTCTGGAAGCATTTTGGTTGAGGGGGTGTTCTGGGGTTGGGGGACATTGGAAGGAGAGGACCTGGCACAGACATGAGGCCTTCCAGGCCCTTCCTTCCCCACCAAGGCCATCATGGCTGACTAGAGTGTTGCCAGAGCTATTTTGGGACTGAGAAGGTACTCAGGTTAGCCAGGCTGAGGTTAGCCCTGGGCCTCAGGTGCCTGACCCCATCCCCACTCTATTTCAGGCACCAATAGCCTGAGCTGATCCCAGGGGCACCAGAAGCAGGAACCCTCCGTGGCTCCCAAGTGCCTGCTAGAGCGTTGCCTTCATGGCTGGCATTCCCACGACAGGCCTCAGCAGAAGGCCTCCTGTCACCTCCTCCCTCACCTGAGCACTTGGAAACCTCTGCTCAGGGCTTCTCATCAGCCTGAGGCCCTCAGTCGCCCAGCTCTGCCAGGCCATGGCCTCCACCTGAAGTCTTGACCTGACAGTTGGCCCAGGCGATCACCCACCCCGTTTTTGTTTCTGGCTTATAGCTGCCTTGGCCCTGAATCACAGCCCTGCCTGTGTCCTTGTCACCCTTATTTCTCCTCATGCACCAACTTCCCTCTCCCTTTGCTGGAGGCTTCAGCTCTGTGGGGGTGACTGGGAATGCCTACAGCTGGGGCAGAGTGACAGGGACCTGAGTGGGATGGGGCTGTGCCTGGCACAGGAAGTGGAGGTGGTGGCACTTTGGAAAAATAACTCAAAAGAAGATAAAGAGGAAATACCCCTGGGGCTCCACCCTGGCCCTGTACCTCCTTGCCTTTCATCCCCAGCTACACATCAGAGCTCCGGAACTGTCCCACCAGCCATGTCACCTGTCTCTACATCTGACAGAGTTCTTCCTTTCTCCATGACTCTCTGCTCCCTGGCCTGGCAGTTGAGGGCCTCCTGCCTGTCCTAAACACCAGGGATGCTCCCTCATTGCTCTCCCTCCACTCATCCTGACCTTCTACCAGGGGAGGGTGCAAAAGGCATTTTCTTTTTCCATGTAACCAACTCCTACCCATCCTTCAAGATTCCACTCATGCCACCTCTCCTGAGAAGCACTGCCTGTGTAGTCATCCTCCCCTGCAGTATGTCCTACATGTCCTGTATCTCCCAAGGAGCAGGGCTCTTCTGACCTTTAGGTCCCCAGTAGCACCCTTGGTGAGCTCCCTGAAGCTAGGGCCATGTCTGATAGATGACTGAATAGTGGCCCAACTGTCACTTAAAGCATTTCCACCTGTTTTTGTTTGTTTCCAAGATTTCTTAACTCCCTGGGTCTGTTCTGGGCTGGACTCTTCCCTAAGTATTCTAAGGGCAGCAGTGTTGGGTGTTACCTTCCGAGAACCTGACCTGGGACTTCCCAGGGGCCAGGGTACCCAGGCCCCAGACACAATTCCCACTCTGCCTAGGCCCCAGACCCTGCTCAGCCAATGTCCACTTCCCCTCAGGATGTGTAGTGCTCCCTGGTAGTGCAGCTCAGCCTGGGCCAGGCCAGCCAGGCAGGGACCCACAGCCTCAGGTCAGGGGTTGTGGCTACTCATGGGTGGAGCTTGACACAGATGTAGTTCTTGGGAATAAAGACCTCGCACCTCAGAGCTCAGCCTTGTACCAGTTCTGGTCGTCCTCCAGGTTCAAAATCTGTGAGCAGGACAGAACAGCCACTCAGTCACTGAGAGGAGACGGCTGTTCCCCAGATGAAGGTGGGCTTCATCTGGACCATTGTCCAAGCCCATTCACAAAGGAGGGCAGGGGGCCCTACTCAAGGTCACCCAGATCGTCGAGTTACAACCAGCCTTTTGACAGCTGGGTCCCAGGACAGCCCATCTTCAGGAGCTTCACGGGACAGTTGGGGACCCAGAAGTTTTGGGTTGAAGGTTTTGTGTGGCTGGAGTTGGACTCATGGGCTCTGCAACCAGATCCCCCACAGACTGTGAGGTCTCGGGAGCAGATCTAGGGCTCCTCAGATCCTGAGCTGTGTCCCCTAGCATGGGGTCCCACACCATCTGCCCACCATGCAGTGCACCTTGGGGTGAAGGTTGGAGGTCAACAGGAAGGTCAGGGAGCCCACACCTGTGATCAGAAATGAGTGGTTACCAGGGGGGACTCATGCTTAAAACACTCTACGGTTCAAGCTCAGGGGCAATGATGGGGAGGGGCACCGCAAAACAGATACGCAAGGTTTGTGTGCTGTACAAAGCTGGTTCCCAGCCCTGCCTGGCCTGGCCTGCCCGGTCACATAGGCTCATCTTCAGACCCATGAAGCCTCCTTTGCCTCAAAGGTGGGCCTAGAGGAATGGAAACTGTCAGTGTGGGGGTGGTGAGGTGCTGTGGGTGAACAACCCAGGGACAGAGGGGAGGAGCAGGCCTGGGCCTGGGAGGGTAACCACATGAAACTTGGGGTTTCTTCCTCCATTTCCTGGGCACAATTTCCACCAGTAACTCCAATTCTCAAGCAACCCTCCAAGGTTGACACCACCAAATGCTATTTTATGCATGAGCCAGACAGGGAAGTAACTCAGCCAAGGCCACACAGCAAGGGAGAGGCAGAGCCTCTAAGGTCAGCCTGGGGCTTTGGGTTCTGCTGGTCTACCAGTTTTCTTTTTCTTTTTCTTTTGTTTCTTTGATATTTTTTGAGTTGTGGGGCTGGGGTTGTGGCTCAGTTTTAGAGCACTCACCTAGCATGTGTGTGGCCCTGGGTTTGCTGGGGGTTTTAGCTCCCCCGGATCCAGTATCAGCCCTCTCCAGCCAGTGGAGAAGGCTGGGGGAGCACGTCCCAGCAGTGAGGCTTAGTCGGGAAGAGGCAGGAGTCAGCTGATGGCCCACACCCAGCCCTCACGGTGTAGGACAATCAGAGACACCAGGGATACCAGTCAAGCAGGAACTCGTTTATTGAGGAGTTTGGACAGCCTTCATAGAAGACATGGGCCAATCAGCAGAAAGGTTATAGGGGAGCATAGGGAACATGAGCAGATCACATTGGAAGAACAGCCACTAGACTATCCTAATGGTGGTTTGATTTTTCATGTTATGTCAGGGCAACACCCCTGGGCTAGGCCAAGTCCACGTATCAGGAAGTGAGAGACAGCCAGAGAGTTATGTTTTTGGCTGACATGTCCTTAATGTCCCCAACATTTCCCCCTTTCTGTTTTATTGATGGAAACCCACCTTACTTGAGGGTGTGCCTGTCTTATGTTGTCCCCTCTGGGGATCGTACCCGTCATTGACTACCACCCTAGCACTTCAGGTGGACTTACCAAAAGCCAGCAAGCCGTGGCTGAGGGGAAGACATGAGACAGAAGAGTCGCCTTTGGGAAGGCTTCCCATGGATGATTTAGACCTCCACATCTTGACAAGGACCATGGCCAAGTTCGTAGGGCTCCCAATCAGCATTGCTGAGGGCAGCATATTGTTGGAAGACCACCGTAAGCTGTACCAATTTGGCCCTGTCCTTAAGGAATTGAACAAGCTTGTTGATTACACAGGGCCTGAAGGTAAACAAAAGGATAGTGGTAACCAGGGGTCCCACAAACTAGGAGGAGGTAGGGGAGTCACCCATTTAGTCCAGTCCAAAGGAAGCTAGAGTGAAGCTTGCTTTTGCAGTGCTCCAGGTCTTCTTGTAGCCTTTTTATTTTGTCTTGGATGATGCCCAAAGGGTTGGCATAGAAACAACACTCCTCTCCCAGGAACAGGCTTAGTCCCCCTTCTCTCACCCCTGCTGGTGGAGTTGGAATACTTGCGAAGGGCGTCCAGAACAATAGTGCTCCCGATGAAAATTAGGAGGGAGATGATGAGTTCAATCACAATGAGACAGAAGGTCCACTATGGCCTTTTCATTCCTGTGGAAAAAGGGAAAAGATCACAACTCAAGGGAGTGTGCTCTTGGGTGGTCATTTTGTTTTGATTGGCGGTATTTGAGGTCCCTGGCAGGTACCCAAATAAAGCTTGGTTCCCCAATTGGTAAGACACATCCAAATCCTCTGCCTGCACTTATGACCACGTCAACATCCAGTTAGGGGTTTCTTCAATAGGACCTCAACCTTTAGGTAGGGCGTCTGGTTGGACCAATGTCTCTGAAAGGCAGTTAAGGGCTGATCTTTGGGAAAATTTAAAATATTTAATGTAAGCATTACTGTCCTGAGCTGATCATGGGGATTTATTTTGCCCTTTTTGTTTTATTAATTGATCCCTTAAAGTTTTGTTATGTCTTTCAATTATAGCCTGTCCTTGTGGGTTATACGGGATCCCTGTGGTATGTTTAACATGCAATCTTTGGAAAAATTCTTGCAAAGATTTGCTCACAAAGCAGGGTCCATTATCTGTTTTAATCTGTAGGGGTAGGCCTAGGATGGCAAAACATTGTAAAAAGTGGCTTCTGGCATGTTTTTTTTTTTTTTTTTTTTTTTTTTTCCTCCTGTGTGAGCAGTAGCCCAACAGGCATGTGAGAAGGTGTCTATAGTCATAAAAATATATTTCAATTTTCCAAAAGGTGCATAATGAGCTACATCAGTTTGTCATATAACACTGGGCCATAGACCTCTAGGATTTACCCTGGGAGACTGAAGAGGGGGTACCTGTAGAAGAGGCTTGCAATATTTGCAAGTTCTAACAATCTTTTTTAGATCCTTGACTGGAATGAGGGGGAATCTATGATGTAGTCCCCTCCAGTTTAGATGGGTGATGTCGTGAAGACCTTAGGTTAATTGGAGGTCTCGCTGAAATGGAGTTGTGGCTGTTAATATCCCTGTTGGGGCCAAGTGCTCAGCGGCCTGATTTCCCTCAGAAATGGACCCAGGTAAACCTTGATGCCCTCGGAGATGTTGGAAAAAATGGGCCCATTACGTCCCTTTAGTAGGGATCGTACCTGGATCATTAAGGGGGTTATAGGATTATTATCCATTCTGATATAGAACACATTAAGGGCAGGTAATAGGTTGATCACATATAAACTATCTGAGAAGAGATTCATAGGCTCTTGGACATGGGTTAGAGCCAATGCAATAGCATATAATTCCTTGAATTGGGTGGAGACAGTAATGGCTTCAAAATATTGTGTCCTTTTGCCTGAGGAGGGGTGAAAAACAACTACTGTGGACCTTTCCCTTCCCCCATCTGTAAAGACATTTACTGCCTTGGGGAGTGGTCTGATGGAGAAGAGGACAGGGGGAGACCACTCTAGCCTGGGAAAGGAAGTGGCCCATTTTGTTGACCCATATTGGCAGTCAACCTTTCCTAAAAACCTCTCCAAAGCATAGGAGACTCTATGATTGTTTCTTCATATCTATTCAAAGTCTGATAAATGATAAGGGACCGTCAAGACATGTGTCTCTCCCCTTTATGATAAGATCTACCATTGAGAATAGACTCGAGGTGTATCTCTCCCCTTTATGATAAGATCTACCATTGAGAATAGACTCGAGGTGCCCCTCCTATAGAGGAATGTATCCATTGTACTGGATTTCCCATTTGAGTGAGAACGGCTGTAAGGAGCTTAGCCCCTGAGAAAATCCACAAATAGAGAGGTTGTTCTGATTGGTACCGAGCCAACTGGACTGAATTGAGTGCAGCTTGGACCTTTTGTAGTATTAACTGATGACCCTCTGTCAGTGTAACAATATCAGAGGGGGTTTTTCCCCGTAGTAACTCAAAAAGAGGTAATAAATTCTTGGTGGAGATATGAAGCCAGGGCCTTAACCAATTTAACTCTCCTAACACCTTCTGCAACTCAACCAAAGAATAAGATTCTTGAATGGCCAGTTGAGGCTTGAGAGGGCAAACTGAGTCCAGGTTAAGTTCTGTCCCCAATATTTTGAAGGGAGGTATAGTTTGGACCTTGTCACTGGAAATGTGTAACCCTCCCCTCTTAAGGAGTTCCTGAAGGGCCAGGTAAGCTGAGCCCAGTTGTTGGACATCGGCAGCCCCCAGAATGATATCGTCCATATAAACATACAGGGTGTGTTGTGACTCCTCCATCAAGGGTGATAAGATACATGAGACATAATGTTGACAGAAAGCTGGGCTATTAGCCATGCCTTGGGGGAGGATCACCCATTCATATCAGTCATCCAGCCTTTGGAAATTGGTGGAAGGAATAGAGAAGGCAAATTTCTCACAATCATCAGGGTGCAAGGGGATAGAGTAAAAACAGTCTTTGATGTCAATCACAAGTAGGGTCAAGTCCTGCAGAATAGAAGGGATCCAGGGGAGGCCACGCAGGACGGTGCCCAATGAGGACCATTCTATTATTGATTTTTTTAGAAATCCTGCAACATCCTCCATTTTCCTGTGGCCTTTTGTATAACAAAAACAGGACTATTCCATGGGCTAAGAGAAGGTCTAATGTATCCCAGGGCTAACTGTTCTTGGACAATTGCCCTCAAGTGTTGCAATTCATTGTTAGAAAGAGGCCACTGCTCCACCCAGACTGGGGGGCCAGCCCGTTATTGGATAGCGGGAACTTGGGGAACAGTGGCCCTTAGGATTGGGGGTGAGGCCTCACTTGGGGGGCTGGAGATCCCCTCCTTGTAGCCTCAAACAGTGGGTCCCCCCTGTAATTAGGGAAGGGACCAGGAAGATTGAATTGCTGTTGATATTCCTCTTTCTTGAATATATCGTCATAAAGCTCCTTATGGTCAGTGGTGATGTAAGCTTCAGCCTCTCCTAAGATATCCTGTCCTAACAGATTAGAGATTAGAGGTTAGTTTGGGGGCCACAAGGGGGCAAACTTCCCCTTGATTCCCATCTACATCTCTCCATTCAAGCCAACCTTTGGTTTCTTTAGACTTAGAGTCTCCTCCCACTCCCAGTAATTGAGGTCCAGGAACTAATTTTTATTGCGAAGGAACTTCCTCTTTTCTGAGGACTGTTCGATCTGCTCCTGTATCAATTAGACAGTGAAATTTCTTTCCTGCTATATAGATGTCCATTTTTGGTCTAATCCCTGGGACAATGGGAACTGTCCATTGTGCCCCAGGGGGTCTGTGAGCAGGGAAACCTCCTTGGTTTAACGGGGCTGGAGGGTGCCCCTCTAGCAGTTTAAAGCTTTCCCCTGAATATCAAACTTAGACTTGCAATCCTTTTTCTAATGGAACCCCTTCTTACATCTAGGACAAGGTGTTTTGGGGTCAGTTAGGCTCTGGGCTTTGCCAGCGGAACGTCCTTGAGGCTGATTACGGCCAGTGGGACAGTCCCGTGTGAAATGATCTTGTCGTCCACATCCAAAACAGGTCCCTTTTTTCTTCAAGGTCACTATAAAGACCTCAGTTTAAGCACTGAGAGCTGCCGCTAAGGACTGGGCCTGTTGAGCAGCCTGTGCCTGAAGAGTGGCAACCAAGGATTGGGACTGATGGGTTTGGGTATGTATGTCCTTGGTTGCAATAATCCATCTCCCCATGGTTTGCTCTTTTAACCCTGTGCAAGCCAACTTATGATTGGTAGTCATCCCTTCCCAAACCAGCATCTTGACAAATTGATCCCTCAGGGGACCAGGTGGGAATTTTCTTTGAAGGCTCTTTTCCACTCTCTCTCTCAATGAATGTGGCTAGGTCCTCTGTTGTCTTTTGAGTGATCCCCGCTATAGAGGGCTCTGAAGGACCTTCCTCTAGCTTCTTCCAGGCGGCCAGCCCTAAGGTTTGCACCTGCTCTGGATTGGGGGCGGGAATAGCGGCCTGTTGAAGACCGGTGGAAAATTGGTCGGCAGACCCAGACAACATCCCAAAGGTTATTGGGACTGGGGGTTAGTGGCTTGGTTTCTTTCTGCCTGCATATGACATTCATCATTTAAAAAGGCACACCACTATAAATATAGGGCCCCTGGGAGGATGGCCTTAGTTAGATTTTTCCAGTCTTGAGTAGTACACTGCTGGTGAGCTAAGCCCTGGAGGATGGTTTTGGCCCAGGGTGAGTTAGGTCCATTCTCTGAAACTGCCTTTTTAAATTTCTTAAGGTCTTGTGCTTACCAAGGATACCAGGCAGCAGGCCTATTGCCTCTGGGATTAACATTCACCGGGAATGCCATTGTGGATGGGAAAGTTCCCTGGGGAGGCGGTGGTGAAAATTTGCCTGCCGAACAAAATGGTGGTGGTGGTGGCGTGTTGGCCACACAAGACGGGGGGTCCCGCATGTGGGAAGGAAGACAAGATGGCAAGTCCCAGGCTCGGGGAGAAGGACAATATGATGGACAGCCCTTATCCTCTGGGAACTTCTGAGGAGATTCAAGGGGAGGGGCCATGGACCCTGAGGAAGAGGACTGAGAGTGCGAGTCCAGGTGATTGCCAATGTTCTCTAATTTTACCAACGGGGGGGGGGGGGGGTGGGGCTGAAAATCATCATCAAAAGTCTCCCATTCTGTTCAGGCTTGAACTTTGGGCACTGCTAAGTCAATCAGAAGGGGCCAGGGCACCTGGGGTGTGCCCTTTAGGGGTTTTTCCATGGGCCTTGGAAAGAAACACACCTTAAGGGTGGAAAGGGTGAGGTACACCCCCAGTGGAGGCTCTTCCCCAAGATTGATCTCCCTTTCCCTAACAAGCTGTTCTGTGTGGTCCCATGTATTCCAATTAAAGAGGTCAGCAGCAAGGAGCCAAGGTGCAGCATGCCTTAAGGTCTCCCAAACCCTTTCAGCCTGAGAATCTGAAACCTCTAAACCTCAGCTCTTGAGCATGAAGCACAAAACCTTGAAAGATGGGTCGTCAAGTTTGCTATGAGATTGCCCCATTTTCCTATCAGGGGATACTTCTACCTTGCAGAACACTTGGCCCGATTTGCCGGAAACCTTCTGTTGCAATTTTCTTTTGGCCCCACGTCGGGCGCCAACTGCTGGGGTTTTTAGCTCCCCCAGACCCGGGATCAGCACTCGCCGGCCAATGGAGAAAGCTGGGGGAGCATGCCCCAGTGGTGAGGCTGAGTCGGGAGGAGGAAGGAGTCGGCTGGTGGCCCACACTCAGCCCTCATGGTGGAGGACAATTAGAGACACCAGGGAGACCAGTCAAGCAGGAACTCATTTATTGAGGAAGTCACACAGCATATATATAGGGTGATTTAGCCAATCAGCTTTAAGATCAGCAAACCTTGGGAGGGGACACGAGGTGATCATGTTCATGTGACTGGCGTGAGCCAATCAGGGTGTTACACTCTCGGTCTGGCCAAGTTCCCTCAACAGCAAATGAGCCATTGTGCTGAGGTGTCCTTTTTTCCCCACACTGTCTGCAGTCCAGACTCCAGGGATCAAACCCATTAAAGGAAAACTTAATTTGCAATTTGGCCTAAAGCCTAATGGCAGGGTGGTGATGTCTGTTTTCTTCTTTGGCATGGGGTACTGTAAGAACCTCAACACAAATCAAATGAATATATGTGTACGCCTATTTCAGAGGTTCATTTTTTGTCTTTTTTGGAACAGGGAGTGAAACCCAGGGCTTCAGAAATGAAAGGCAAACACTTTGCTTTGAGCTACACTCCAGCCCCAGTACACATATTCCTGTCTAATTCAATACCACCTATTCAGAGATCCAACTTTAAACATAAACTAGAGAAATCAAATCACTACCTATAACATATCTTCAGTTTTCCAGATAATTTCTGTACCACATATAGTTGAATCTTGGGACCTTGTCCATGGTGGGTGTATTTCTGTTTATCACTGGTAACAAGTCAGTCCAAAATTGACTTGCTCACGTTTAGCTTGTTCATAAATTTAGGCTGGATTCAGCTGGGATCTCTGCTGCTTTTGATTAGCTGATGGATAAGTCTCCTGAATTTTGAGAGGGTGATCTGGCTATCATAAAAAGCACCCTACTGGGGCTGGGATTGTGGCTCAGTGGTAGAGCACTTGTCTAGCACGTGTGTGGCCTGGGTTCGATCCTCGGCACCACGTAAAGAATAAATGCATTGTGTACAACTAAAATAAATATATTTTTTTAATAAAGCACCCCACATTTTCCACATAATCCAATGATTTAATGTGAGCTTTCTCTCATAGATGTGGCAGTGTTGTGAAAGCAAAAGCCTTCAAACCCTTTTCATATTAGATACTGGACTAGTACTCTATCAAAGTCCCAGCTTTACATGAGTCATACAAAATAAGGAAAACTCAAATGCAAAGTATGGGGAACACATTCTACATTTTGAACATAGCAGAAGGGAAAGCACATTGTTAGTTTTCTGTATATAGATAAGGATGAAGAATTGCTATCATTTTAGCAGTCACCATCACTCTACCTTTTCTAGTAGATGAGGTGGATATGGCTGTTCAGTGTAAAAGGACATTTTCAAAGGCCCACAACTATTTTGTTTGTTTGGGTGTGTGTGTGTGCGTGCACTCCTGTAGTACTGGTGATTTAACTAAGGGGATTATTACACCTGTGCTACATTCCTGGTCAACCCCCCCCCCCCCCCCTTTTTTTAAATTTTGAGACATGTTTTTACTAAGTGTTGAGGCATACTTCAAAATTGCAATCCTCCTGACTCTGTCTCCTAAGGCAATGTGATTACAGGTGTATACCATGACACAATGAGCCCCCAAATTATTAAGAAACTAGAATAGATTTAATATTGACTGTGCCTTGACCCCCAAACCTACTTCCTCTAGAACAAATGACTCATCATTTTTTTCTTGTTCTCTTAGAAGTTAATAGTGACATGTATTAAAAAAAGGAGAATTAGCCAGGTGTGGTGGCTTACACCTGTAATCCCAGCACTTGGGAGGCTGAGGCAGGAGAATCATGAGTTCAAAGCCAGCCTCAGAAAAATAAAAAATTCCAGGCACAGTGGTGCATGTGTGTAATATCAGTTACTTGAGAAGTCATCGCAGGATATTTTGAGACCCTGCCCCCAAATTAAAAATATATATAGTTATAAAGGAGTGGGGATTGGGCTCACTAGTATAGAGCCCATAGGTCCAAACCACAGTCTTGCAACAGAAAAAGAGCAGCCAGGAAGAAGCTGTCCATCTGACCTCATTTTTCTTGGATTGAATACCATCTACTGTCACTCAGAAGGTAGGACTAGATTAAGTGTGGGGCAGATCTTACAACCCTGTCCATTTGGGCACTTGGGTAAGAACAGTCTAATCCTCCATGCATTCCATGGGAATGGGTGGGCTCCCATGTCCTCACCAGTCTTTGTCCTGGGGCCTGCCATTCTCAGAAAGTGCTGGTGGCTCCCTCTCCTGAGTCAGGAACACCAGGTTTTATTTTGCACTGGGGCTGGAAGATCCCTGGGGAGGTCGCCAGACCCCTGGAGATTGGGACATGGTAAGCATAGCTGACACCCAGCCACTGGGCAGGCAGGCTGAAGCTGTGGGACTGGCCATGGTGGGACCTGAAAGGGTAGCAGGGGAGTCCTCAGTGTTCTCTCTAGCCATGCCAGCCACAGGGCCACTCCTGGCTGTCCAGGGGAGCTGAGGCAAGCAGCTGAGACCCCAGGCATCCTGCCCCATTACTGCATGTTACCTGCACTCACTCCTCTGTGGGCATCCGTGTGACACTAGCCCAGCATGTCCCTAGAATGTGTGGTGATGACAGGGACAGTTATTTGGAGAGAACCCCAGCTCCATGTGTAGTGCTCCTGCATGAGAGAAGTCATGGTGTGTAGGGTCCCCAGGTCCTTGTTCCTCTTGAGCTTTTTAATGTAGGGGAAGCTTTGGAGGCTGAGGCAGAAGAATAACGATTTCCAAGCCAGCCTCAGTAACAGTGAGGCCCTAAACAACTCAGTGAGACCGTGTCTGTAGATAAAATACAAAATAGGGCTGGGGATGTTGCTCTGAGGTCGAGTCCCCATGAGTTCAATCCCAATAAAAGAGAGAGAGAGAGAGAGAGAGAGAGAGAGAGAAACAAAAATGGTAGTGCAGTCATTTTCTCGAAAAAATGATTCCTATTTCTTTACTTATATGCCTAGAATCATGTGGCATCTTTTAACCAGACTTATTTATTCATTTATTTAGATACTGAAGATTTATCGGCAGGGCATTGTACCACTGTGTTACATCCCCAGCACTTTTTTTTTTTTTTAAACAGGGTCTCACTAAGTAGTTGAGATTGTCTTCAATTTGTAATCCTCTTGTTCCATACTTTTGAGTCAATGGGAGTACAGGCATATGCCAAGATGCCAGAGACCCAGAATTATTATAGTGGATTATATAGCATTTTTGAGTTTTTGAATAACCTTAATACATTTTTCAAAAACACCTTTACTATACTTATATTCTCACTAACATTTGTACAAACATATATCCTGGAGTACCTCCTATAATTTAGATTTTTATAATAGCCATGCTAGGCCAGGTGCAGTGGTGCATACCTGTCATTTCAGCAACTCAGGAGACTGAGGCAGAAAGATCAAAAGTTCAAAGCCAGTATTAGCAACTTAGTGAAGCCCTAAGCAACATATCAAGGCCCTGTCTCTCAATAAAATATAAAAAGGAATTGTGATGTGGCTCAGTGGTCAGGTACTTCTGAGTTCAATCCCCAGTACCAATAAATAAATAAATAAATAAATAAATAAATAAATAAATAAATAAATAAATAAATAAATAATTTTAAAAAACTGTGTAATTTTATGTATCTGATATTTTTATTTTTTCTCTAACATTTTGAGATGCTTTTTTTTTTTTTTTAACATTCTGATGTCCCCTATATAAAGTGGTTATTCAAGTCTCTTGCCTGCTTTTCTCTGAGTGTCTCTTTTTCTTTTTTTAAAATTTTTAAAAATTTGTTTTAATTAGTTATATATGATAGCAGAATTCATCTTGATTCATTGTCCACAAATAGAGCACACAGTTTCATTTCTCTGGTTGTATAGGATGTAGAGTCACACCACGTTTGCAGTCTTACATGTACTTAGGGTGGTGATGTCCATCTCATTCCACCATCTTCACTATCACCATGCCCCTTCTTTTTCTTTTTTATTAAAATTGCTTAGTTATATGTGAGGCCATTAGTTCTTCCACTGTGTCACTTCTCTTTGTACCATTTAACTAATAAAATTTTTATTTTAATGTTGCCCAATATGAATTTTTAAGTATATTTTATATAATTTTGAAATAAAATAGCCCCCATAGTTTTGTGGTTTTTGCGATTGAAACCAGGAGTGCACTGTCACTAAGCTACATCCCCAGACATTTCTTAAATTCTGTTTTGAGACAAGGTGTCACTAAATTGCCTAAGTGACCATGAATTTTCATTGCTCCTGCCTTAACCTACCAAGTAGGTGATATTACAGGCATGCACTATGAAATTCATAATGTAAGTGCTGTTTTAAGTTAACTTTGGAAAAATTGTAAATTTTCTACCTCACAGTAGTGGAAACTCTCATTCATCATTGCCTAAATAGCAAGTATTTTTATATATGTTCTGTGTTGGTTACACAGGTCTCTTTATTTATATCATTATAAGGCATAGACTGATTTCAATAACTTTATGGCATATGAAAATGTGTGGGAAGATGATATTTTGGTTAGTGGTGAAGTTTATGATAGCTAAAACATAGCAAAAGTATGTAGTAATAAACAATCTAGAGGTCAGCACATACTCTGATGTTTACAAAATTAAAAAAAAATAGTTTTAGAGTGAATTTCTTTTCTTGGAGAGGGTTACTGTGGATTAAACTCAGGGGTACTTGACCACTGAGCCACATTCCCATCCCTTATTTAGAGACAGGGTCTCATTGAGTCACTTAGAGCCTCAACATTGCAGAGGCTGACTTTGAACTTATGATCCTTCTGCCTCAGCCTCCTGAACTACTGTGATTATAGGAATGTGCCACTATGCCTGGCTTCAAAACTTACTTTTGAGGCTCTTTTCTGGTTTGCAGAGTGAGAGAACTACTTCACTGCTTCTGTGCATTACACTGACTCTTATCAATCTTTGCAAACAATGTTTGGAAGAACAGGCTTATTAAAGAGTTTTCATGTCCTATGATATGGTACCCAGACTTGGTGAGATTTGAGGGTATCTCCCTGCTAGGTTGCCACTATCTTGCATTCTTTTGTCTGACTTCATTATTTTGAGGGCTCCATCAACCCAGAGTACAGAAGCATTTGTGGCCACAAGCTATGGAATAAAAGAACTATCATATTTGAGAACAAGGGAAAAATGATTCTCTCTTGGGGACTTTAGAGGTGTAATGGTCCTCCCTTTATTTTGATATGAGTTCATTCACAGTCCCTCACACTGAAGATCTTGGATTCATGTCATGCTAAAGTGTTAAGAGAAAATTTTCTGTTTATATTGATCAGCCTTAAGTGGTAGTTATCAAGGCATTGAAAAAAGCTGTTGTAAAACATAACTTTAATGACTTTTCTGAGTGTCAGAAACAGCTTGATCAGGCAGCTTTTCAATTCTAATTGATATGTAAGTGGATTGTGATTCTTACTACCAGCTTCCTTGTGATATGACCTCTTGATGTTTCTGCATGCTAGACACTGAGATGTCCTCTTTGCTATCAGTTATTTCTGGTACCTTTTGCTTTAACAATAATTTCCTCATGAACATAATGGGCATACATTTTATCATTTTAAATGCAAGAACACTGATTTGCATATAAAGAGGTTTTCTACTGTTGCAAATTTTCTGATCACTCGTTTTTAATTTTGGAGATTGGATAATTTCTTTACAGCTCTTTCCCTACTCAGTTAAAACATGGGCATTTTGTTAGAGGGGTTTTCTATCATCTTTTGCATTGATTAAATGTGGTTTAGTGAAGATTAGGGTCACATTCTCTACTTTTCTGGCTTGTAGGGATTGGTGTCTTATAAGGTTCCATCAGTTTTTTTAGCTTTTGACTTTGTCAAGAAGGGGCTACTGGGAATCTCTTGAGTCTTTTGCAGTTTTAGTTTTGTTTTCTCCTATCATACCACAAGGTAAAATTGTCTTTCATGAGAATATTTTCAAAGTAAAAACAAATACAGATGAGAGGAATGGGGTAAAGAAAAAGGAAAAGAGGAGAAGCCAAAGAAGGGCTTGAGATGGTGCTGGAAAACTATTGTGAACAATCCAAGGTCTAGCTGGTTGGATGTTTTCTAAGGGACTGTGTTGTATGTTTCCCAGTGCTCAATTGAGCCATGGGAGGGTGACACTTATTTCTCATGTAGGAGTTGGTTATCAGCTATGTGACTTCTCCCACAAGTGAGCTGGAAGAGTGCTTTTAGATTGTAAAAAAATACTTGTGGCTGTAAAATTGAGTGTGAAGGCTTAAATTGGTGTGGAACTGGGTCCCCTTGTAAGGGGCTGTCTTCTGCATCAGTACCAGGCTGCTGGGTATAGCCAGGGTTACCCTTGTTTCTGGGTACTTTTTCTTGGCACTATTAAATTAGATTCTACTTTAAGTTGTCATTTTCTCTAATTTTTCAAGGAACCAACTGAAGTTAAATCTTAAACAGAAGTAAAAATAGAATGTTTAGTAGAAAAAAATCAATCCTTGCTGCTTCAACTGCTGTAATTGATACACATTATGTCCTACAGATCTTGCAGTTTTAAATTTGGGGTTTTGAAAAATTTGCACATACAACTACATGGCACTTAGAGAAGATGTATTTCCAAAGAGTAGGTGTCTATAGATGTGATAGCAAATATTTTTCTGTAATCTTTTAAAATAATTTTTAGTATGTACTAATTAAATGTTATATATCATTAGGGTAGTTTCACCTCTGAGACAGAGTTTCATGACACCTTACATTTTGTAGCTATTTTGTAACTAAAAATATAAGAGAGATCAGATTTCTCTAATCTCATAGGATCCCAATGTAGTTATGATTAGACATACTTTTCAGTGTTTGCACTCATCTTAAATTTGTCATTTGATGATGAGCAGAGCAATGACAAATTTTGGATTCATCCATGAAAGCATTCAACTGCATTTATCCAGGTTATCTTCACATCTGAAAAGTCCATAAAGCTCATAAATAATAGTGTGACTTATTCATAGGTGACTGTCAGTTGATTTTGTTTAACTATACTTAGTAGTTAATATGTCACTGGACTGTGTCGATTAGGAGCATAGCCCATACATCACTCTGTACACAGTCATTAGAAATATGTGATTCTTTGAAGGACTTTTAGCATGACAGTAGAAAAACTCCATGAATGTACACTCCAGGAAAACTAATAGACATTGCAAACAAAGAAAAACAATAGCAACACAACTTCAAATATTCACAATCACAAGTCCAGAAATGTAGAGTAAGAAAAGAGAGTCCACATGAAGCTAAAAACAAAAGTATAAAAAGCAATAGAGCTCTGGCTGATTTACTATGCATTCTATAAGAAATCTATCTCTTGCTTATTCAGGCATGGTGCACGTGAAATTAAAATTAATTTTGTAAATATTTTAAGGGTGTAATTCTTTATTATTTAATATATGTACACATGTACCATCACCAACATCTAGTTCCAGAAATTTTTGGGTAGCAAAACAACTAGTGCTCACTATCAGTTATTCCATTGTTTCTCTTTTACTCAACCCCTCACAATGTTTAATCTGTTTTCTTTTCTTCATGAATTTGCTTGTCTACAGAAAATTACATACATTTAAATTATAAAATGTATGATGATTTTTTTTTCTTTGGTACTGGGGATTGAACTCAGGGGCACTCGACCACTGGATCACATCCCCAGCCCTTTTTTTTTGTATTTTATTAGAGACAGGGTCTCACTGAGTTACTAAGTGCCTCGCCATTGCTGAGGCTGGCTTTGAACTCACGATCCTCCTGCCTCAGCCTCCCAAAGTGCTGGGATTACAGGCGTGCGCTACCGCGCCCGGCTTATATGATGATTTTTTTTCTCTGACTTCTTTCCCTTAGCTTAATGTTTCAAAGTACATCTCCTTTGTAATATTTTAGTACTTTCATAAAACATTTTTGCTGAATATGGCTGCAATTTTAGCTCAGATGTAGAGGGTCTGTTTAGCATTTGTGAGGCATGCAGTTTAATTCTCAGTAATGAAAATTAATATTTCATAATAATGCATGATAATATTATGCTGTATGGACATGTTTTATTTTATCCTCATTCCTTGGGTTAATTTTGTATTTTGGCTCTTATGAATAGTCCAGCTATAATTGTTCATTTATAAATTATAGTCTGAACACATTTTCAGTTATTTTGTGTATGTTTGTAGAGGTGAGTGCTAGTTCCTATAGTAATTCTTTGTTTATTGAGAAACAACCAACTGCTTTCCAGTGATGAGATAATTTCACTTTTTTATGAAGGAGGTATAAAAATTTTTAATTATCTGCATGCTTGACATTGTTCCTTTTTCATCGATTTCAGGGTGCTTTTTTAAAGAAATATTAATAATTTTTTTTCATGTAATATAAAACAGTGGCATTTGGATAAATTAAATTCCATATTATTTGTAAGTTGTGACTGCCCAAAAGGCACACACTTTGGTGTGGGTTTATCATTGATTTAACAGCTTGAATAATTTTGAAATATATGGGATACATAGGATTTTTCTATGAATTTTTTAATCTTGAGGTGATGATGGAGGGGTCATAGTGTGAGAGCCTGAAAAAAATATTGCTTAGGCTGTGGACTCAATCAGCTTCTCAAAAATGGGAACAGAGAGGCCTCTACCTAAGGCTTAAACCTGCCCTAAGAAAGTTCTTTAAAAACAATAAGAAAACCTCAGAATTATGTTCATTTTCATGGTAAGGTTATTTTTTGAACAGTGTTTTAAAAGCCCAATTTATTGTTTTTCACACATATGTCTTTAACAATTATTTTTTAGTGGTTGATGGACCTTTATTATTTATTTACATGTGGTGCTGACAATCAAACCCAGTGCCTTACACATGCTAGGCAAGCACTCTGCCCCTGAGACACACCCCCAGTGCTCGCACATTCTTTTGAAGCAAACCAAGATTACACTGTTGAAGATAAAATCTTGAATATGTAATTGTATTCTTCTCAATTTTTATAGTTTTAGCTCTTCAGGTCTAAGATTCATTTCATGTTAACTATTGTATATGATCTCATATAAAATTGAATGGCACTCTTGTTATATGAATATAAAATTATCCCAACCTTATTTGTGGAAGAGAGTATTCTCATTGAACTAATTTGACACACTTGTTAAAATTAAATTGGCCAGGGGTATGAAGTTAATTTCTAGACTTTTAGTTTTTTCCCATTGATCTATTAGATCTTATTCTTATGAATGTTAATTGAATATTCAAATAACTATCATGCTTATGGTGGT
>CM046668.1:134841837-134857665 GCA_025594165.1 Tamias sibiricus | reverse complement strand
TCATCTCTGAACCATATTTTCATAATAAGCTATTTTTATACAATGTGTATGTGCAGTATGGTTTGGATGGCGTTTAACCCCCAAGGGTTTATACATTGTATACTTAGCTCTTAATGTAGGAGAGTGAACTTTAAGTAGGAAGAGGTGGAGCCTAGTGGGTGATTATCATGTCATTGGGCCATCACCTCAGAAGAGACTAATGCTAGAGTCTTGCAGTGAGTTCTTCAAAAAGTAAGGTTATAAGAAGGTAAGACTTTCCCCTAATTTCTGCTCTCAAGTTTCTGCCTGTCTCTGTCATTTTCCCTTCTATTCACATGCTCCTTTCATAATGTCATTCAGCATATTATAATGCAGAAAAGTGGGTGTCAATCAGAAATAAAATTGATGGGACCCTGGATATTGGTCTTCCATTACCAAAACCTTAAGTTAAATAAGTCTTGTTTTGGGCTGGGGTTGTGGCTCAGTGGTAGAGTGCTCGCCTAGCACGTGCGTGACCCAGGTTCGATCCTCAGCACCACATAAAAATTGTGTACAACTAGAGAAAAATAAATAAATAAATATTTAAAAAAATAAATAAGTCTTGTTTTCCTGATACAGTGCCCAGTACTTTTATAGAATCAAGAAATGGGATAATATGTGCCCTTCCATATAAATTGGTGAATATTGCTTTTGCATTTATATTCTCAAATCAAATAGAATATAGAAGTAACAAGCTTAAAATACTTTTGTACTATTTTCTGTATTTATCTACATAGCTCTCTTTAATATAATTTCTTATTATTTTATATTGTTTTACAGTATTGTCTTCTACCTTTCCATTTAAATTTAGGGAGTCATTTTGCATTTCTTGTAGTACTTGTTTACAACAACAAAAAGTCTTTTCATTTTTTATTAAATGAGAGCATATAGATTTTTCCTTTTCTTTCTCTCCATATGTTTTTCTTTTTGATGCTGATGATTGTATTTATTCCTCCATCCACATGGCAAGTGTTGCCTATTTTCCCTGAGTTTCCAGTGCATAGACTACCTGCACCCTAATAATTACTAGACATTTTGGTTGTCAGATTTGCTGTCATGCTATTACAGATTTTGTGCTTCACTGACTAATTTTACATGGCAAGTGCTGTAAAGTATAAGAGCAATGATGCTTAAAATGAACATGACATAATGGCATCTTTAAAAGCTATTAATTCATATCACATTAAGAAGATGAGTGAGTACAATAGTATATTTTAGAGACAAAAACTACATCCACTGATATTTTATAATGTTATTTTATTAATTGTTCTATTTGTTATTAGTTATTATCAACATTTTACCGTGCCTAATTTATTAATTTACCCTATTGTAAGTATGTACATAAAGGAAAAGCAGTTTATTTTCATCAGCTTTTTCACTGCAGAAACTAAAAGACCCAAAAAGAACAATTGTAAAGAAGGAAGATTTTCATTTGGGAGCTCACAGTTTCAGAGGTCTCAATCTATACAAGGCTGGCTCCATTTCTCTAGGGCTCAAGGTGAGAAAGAACATCATGATTAAAGAGTGGGGTAAAGGGAAGTGTCAGGATCATGATCAGCAAGCAGAGAGAGATTCCACTCTCCTGATACAAAATATATACCCCAAAGGCAAAATATATACCCTAGGGACCCACTTACCCCAGTCACACCCTACCTGCCTTCAGTTACCATTTGGGCAATCCAATCATGCATTTAATTCTCTGATTGGGTTAAGGATATCATAACCCAATTATTTCTCATTAACCTTGCATTGTCTCATAAGTGAGCTCTCAGGGAACACCTCACATCCAACCCAGAACAATAGTCTATATTTTTAGGTACTATCTGCAATCTCAGGCATTTACAGGTGATCAAGAAATATGTTTCTCAAATATTAAGTGTGTGGGGGGTATTGTGTAATTTATTTCATTTTTATTTGTTTTAGTTTGATACCAGAGATGGAAACTTCTGACCTGTTAATAATAGAAGTAAAAGTTAGACAAAGTTTTATAAATATACAGGATAAGGCATAATTGTGAGATTTTGTATTTGGATAGTACTGATAGATAAAGATGCTCTGCAAGTAAAGAAGAGAACAGCCCTTTATTGGATATTGGGGTGTGATAAAACATGGCTTATTTTATCTGAATTCTGCTTCAGCAAAAATGGCTCTGGAGAAGTCCTTATCACTCCCAGGGGCAATCTGACTTCCCTGAGATGATTGCTTGTGCTTTTGAGGCAGCCTCAGTTCCTGTTTCGAGGTAATTTCTCCCACTTGGGGGAGTAATCACATCATAGTGTCATGTCTGTGAACTGCTTTTTGTTTCTGGAATTCAAGGTGACTGAGCATTAATGGCAGTGAATGAGAATTCTTGTCACCACTTCAGGAGGTCTGGAACAAGGAATTATATTGTAAAAGATTGTATGTGAATGTCCCTGAAACTTTTGAAATTATTTTATTTATCTTTCCAAGGCATCCTAAGTCTCCAAAAATGACAGTTTATAAATTTAGTGCCTCCAAAGCTTGCACAGGATTTTAGAATAGCACTCCTTAAATAAGTAACATGCTTGTAAGCAGAGATGATCAAGAACCTGACCAAATGCCGAGCGTGGTGGCGTGCGCCTGTAAGACCCTAGCACTTTGGGAGGCTGAGGCAGGAGGATCATGAGTTCAAAGCCAGCCTCAGCAAGGGCGAGGCACTTAGTAACTTAGTGAGACCCTGTCTCTCTTTAAAATACAAAAAAAAAGGGGGGTGGGGATGTGACCCAGTAGGTCGAGTGCCCCTGAGTTAAATCCCCAGCAGAAAAGAAATAAATATATAAATAGCTTAGCTTAGCTTCTTATAAGTCTTAGTTAGAAAGATAAAAAAGAACCTGACCAGCTTGTAAAAAATACAGACACAATAGCTTCTTTCTTCTCTCTTCTTTCTTCCTTCTTAAAGACAGATATGGCAAGTGTTATCTTTGCCCGGCTTTTACTTACACTTAAGCCATCTGCAGACCCAAGTGATAATGTCAGCATTTTTTAGCAGGCTCATTAAAATTTTGTGTAATAGGCCATAATGTAAGGCCTTGAGAGTGCATCTGTCTTTGCTTTTGGTGGTCCCTGACAAAGTCAGGGTAATCCTGTTTGAGCATGTTCCAGTTCTTGGACTGAAGACTAATGCCAGTCATTATATTTGGAACGATTTTAACCATCATGTATTCACATAAACTCTCTTTACTTTTGTCCCTCTCATCTGTAACTTGAATCCCATTATGCCCATGTTGGTTTAACTGACATCCCAGAGGTAATCTTTAGTTCTGCTTATTGTTGGTCTTATTTTTCTTTCTTTATACTTCTTAGACAGTATAATGTCAATTTTTCTCTTTTCAAGTTTCCTTGTTCATTTTGTGTACTGAAAAAAATTTAACACCAGAATATAATATTTATTCCACAGTCTATTTAACCTATAGACCATACAGTCTATTCTAAAGAAATTTTCAAGTTGAGCCAGGCACAGTGACATACATCTGTAATCCCACTGTCTCAGGAGGGTCAAGCAGGGGACCCACCAATTTAAGGCTGGCCAGGGTAACTTAGGAGACCTTGGTTCAAAATAAATAAAATAAATAAAATAAAAGGGCTGGGGGCATAACTCAGTGGTAAAACACCCCTGGGTTCAATCTCCAGTACTGCACACCAAAAATAAATAAACAAATAAAGGAGAACATTTCAAAAGAGACATTTCTAAATTGAAAATTCATTATTACTTACGGCCAGAGTCCTTTAATCCCCCCCCCCCACTTCATTCTTTGTTACTTTTCACACCTGGAGTAGATAGAGTGCAGAGTGCTACCAGATGTAATGAAGCCAAAAGGCATATCACACGGAACTGCTATGAGGGAATTGTCCAGATAAAATGAAGTCCTGGATACCTCATAGATTGGAGACTATGCAGGTATTTGGGGAAGCAATGGAATAAGAGTTCTTTAGCAAGTCATCACACTAGGATCCAGGATTTGGGGCTCAAACAAAGAAGGTTAGGGCTAAACCAAAGAAGATGAGAAATTACTCATTCAATGTGTTTGCTGAAATTAAGTATAAGTCATCATTTAAAACAGGTTGGGATAAGGCCGACAGATTAACAGATATAGTCTAACCACTTAATTAAAATGTCCCACAGGCTGGGATGGTAGCACATGCTTGTGATCACAGCAACTCAAGAGGTTAAGGCAGAAGGATCTCACATTTGAGGTCAGCCTCAGCAATTTAGTAAGACCCCATCTCAAAATAATAAATAAAAAATGGGGGCTGGGGTTGTGGCTCAGCAGCAGAGTGCTCGCCTAGCATGTGTGTGGCCCGGGGTTCGATCCTTAGCACCATGTAAAACTAAAAGGCATTGTGTACAACTAAAACAAATAAATATATTATATTTTAAATAAATAAATAAAGGACCCAGGCGCGTGGCATACAGCTGTAATCCCAGCAGAGGCTGACACAGAAGAATTGTGAGTTTGAATCCAGCCTCAGAGGCCTCAAACACCCCTGGGACGAAGGCTGGGACCGCCTTTCATCAGCAGGACCCCTTCTCTGCTCTCACTGCTCGCTGACTCTTGAGGATCTTCTGCGGGTGGCATCCAGGCTTCCCTCCTTTTCCGTCTCCTCCCAAGAGGAAGCCAGGCCCCTCCTAGCTACTCATTGAAGGGCCGAAGTTTATGGACCGGCCTGTTGGTGTACTTTGGGCACCCTCGTCCTCGCACTCGGGTCCTGGTCGCCCTAACACCTTGGTCTGGAGTAGCTCTGGCCCTCCAGACTCCTCAGCTGAGGACTTCCAGGGCCCTTGGTCCCATGGGGCTGGACCCACCACCCCATGCTTGGCTTGCTGGTTCCATCCGTCTGGTCCCCAGGACCCGAGCACAGGAGGCACAGCCAGCCCCCGCTGGTAGTGGCCTGACTGCTTGGACGGACCCAAACAGTGTCCCTCCTAAATGTCTTCTCACTTCCCTGTGGCTGAGGAGTGCACAGGGCTTGGAGAGGCACCCAGGGCAGCAGCAGCCCTCCACCCACTGTGCACCCACTGGAAACTCAACAGCCGCCATGCCTGTGTACTGAAATTTGCTATCAAAAATCTCCTCTTGCCAGGTGTGGTGGGGCACACCTGTAATCCCAGTGGCTGGGGAAACGGCTGGGGCAGAAGGATTGTGAGTTCAAAGCCAGCCTCAGGAACAGCGAGGTGCTAAGAAACTCAGTGAGACCCTAGCTCTAAACAAAATATAAAATGGGATGGCGATATGGGGCTCAGTAGTCAAGTGCCCCTGCTTTAAATTCCTAGTCCCCCCCCCAAAACAAAAAAAAAAAAAAAAAAAAAAAAACCTCACGAATTGGGGCTGGTGTTTTGGCTCAGTGGTAGAGCACGTACCTAGCATGTATAACACAATGGGTTTGATCTTCAGTACCACATTAAAATAAATAAATCAAATAAATGTATTATGTTCCTCTAAAACAACAACAAGAAAATCATGACTGTGTTGGTGTTTTGCTTCTCTAAAGTATTAATTCTTTCAATTTATTTTTAAAAAATAATTATCCTTTAATTTATATGATCTATTTCAGTTATTCTCATTTACTTTATTTATCCAGCAATGGTTTCTTTTAGTTCTTTAAATAGAAGAATTAAACAATATATTCTAAGATTAATGGTGAGGCTTTCTCAGGGAAAGAGTCTATTGAGTGCTTTCCTTAGGAAAATAGCCTAAGGACACTTTTCTTCTTCTTTTCTTTTTTCTTCTTCTTCTTTCTCTTCTTCTTCTCTTCTCCTTCTCCTTTCTCCTTCTCCTTCTCCTCCTCCTCCTTCCCCCTTCTTCTTTTTTTTTTTGTATGTCATGTAATTCTTTCCTCGTAACAGATGTTTTAAGAAACATAATGTGAAAACAATGGAAATCACATTCTCTCCTTTAACCAGTGTTGTTGTTGCTGCTGCTGTGTGTTTCAGGGCTTCTCTGAATGAATGCTGTAAACTCTATTCCTGATCATATGGTTGGACATTTATTCCCCTGGAAGCTCATGTTTGTTGGTCTTTTTTGTGGACCTCCTTGTCTGCATTGGCCGATGCATTAAACATTTCCCTGGCAGTCTGATGGGCACTACAAACTTTGCTTTATGCCTTCATAAAAATTTGGGGAGGTATACATTTTCTGTGCCCATAAATGCCAATCTTCTAACATTGGCTATGCAATCTGACTCCTCAGACTCTCCTGCTAAGCTTTTAGTGAGACTACTCTTTCTACAAACTGTTCCCCACTGTTTTGCACAGCCATGAGTTCAAAAGTGATCTCTTGTTTATTTCTCAGCATACACCTTTGAGGACAATGCTATTTGCACTTGGTGAACACTGACCAAGCAGACAGACCTTTGAATGGAGTTCCAAGGGAATCACCAAACAGCTTGATAATGATAATTCTCTGGGTGGGAGTTTTGAAGTTACTCAGTCTGCCATTTTTCTGTGTTTACTGGTTTGCAGTCTGTGGTTCTCACTATGATTCTGGACTATTGTTTTTAATGACACCTCAGGGTTGCAGGGTGAGAAGTGAATGGAAACTGGAGGCAGGTGGGTTGTGGTTGGAAGAGGTGGGTCATTGAGGGCATGGCTTTGGGCTATATATTTTTATTTGGCAACAGGGGAATCTCTCTCTGCTTCCTGATCATCATATGAGCTGCTTCCCCATGTCACACTCTTTGAACATGAGTCTTAGAACCTGAGACCTTTGAAACCATAAGCCCCAAAATAAACTTTGTCTCCCCTACATTTTTGCTGGTTGGGTCTTTTAGTAACAGCAGTGAAAAAGCTGACTAAAATAGTGTGTGAATGTATATGTTTAAATTTGTGCTTGGAATAGTATGACAGTTTAAGTGTACATTGTGAGTGTTAGGGAGTTTGTACTTATATGTATGTGTGCACATATATGTAAGTAACTGCCAGAAATCACCCTGTAAGGATGATTCTTGAATATAAATTCAATGAGTCAATGCTAAGAAATGAAAATATAAAAGTTCTAGTATCAAAGAATATTTGGAAAAGAAAAATTAAAAGGAAAAGAAAATGTTTCTGGATAAAAATGTTTTGTATGGTAAAATAAGTTACAAAATGTTTATAAAAGGTAAATTTCAAAATGATTGTGTGTGTGTGATTATGAAAGGTATAATTATCATTATTAGTTAAAGTTATTTAAGGGTTTATTCTATTTAGAGATAGGATCTCACAAATTTACCCAGGGCATCACTAAGCTGCTGAATCTGGCTTTGAACTCATGATCCTCCTGTCTCAGCCCATCAAGCTAAAAATCACATTTTTAAAAGAAGCAAAGATCACCTTTAAAAAATAAAACACTTCATCTGAGATTTGTCAAAAGGGCAGCTTCACAGTCTGGTCCTTCTATAAATATCAAGCCTCCAACAAAAGAAGAGTTTCTCGCTCTAACAATAGTCCACATTTTCCCTTGAATGTGCATGTACATTCTAAATAAACCTCTGTCTATGCCTTTTGTTTCACTCAGGCTGAAATTCATTTTCTTCATGTATACTAAGAATCCTCCTGGTCCTGTGTTGAATTCCCCCTCCATTTTGGGAACTTCTCAGATAATTCTCCAGAGACATTTCTTCTAACATGACACACTGGAAAAAAAATATATATATATATATATACATATATATATGCATATATATATATAATGTCATTTTAAACTCTATGTAAAACATTAGACTTAAAATATGAAGGTGTTTAATGTAAACTCCATAGGAATTCTAGAGTCCCACCAGGCTTTTTTTCCATATATATTAAAATATCTGGAAGTTTTACATTTATTTAAAAATTATTTGCAATTTTGGGGTTTATAATTGCTATTTTTATCTCTTTTTCTTTCACCAGACAGAGGTACTCCAATCCCTATAAACTTCATCATGCTATCTTGTATTTACTTTGAAATACCACAATGATAATTGGAGTTCACAGCTAATAATGAAAGGCACACTGATCAGAAATACTTATGACTTGTGATGGTGAATTGGGATGAGTTTTATGTAACTGTCACTGCCATGTTAACATTTTATAATTTCACAATTTTAGAACAAATTGAAGAATTAAAATTCTTAAAAAAGCACATAAGCCTCTTTGCATAATTAAGAAAAGGCAAACCTTGCATGTTGTAATAATGAAAGTAGATTCACCATTGAATGGACAGGCCACAGTGCTTTGTGAATAGGAGGAACACTTCAAAACACCTCCCTGACTGGTCACCAAGAATAGGAAGAAAGGTCTTTTTCCAGAGAACAGAGAAAATGGCTAAGTTGGTAATATGACATTATTTTAAGTAACAGGTGCCACCTATGAATGACAAATGCACAGCTGAGGTCTGTCCAAGTGAGAAACTAATGTGCCAGGCCTCCTGTGTTGTGCTATGGGTCTTTATGGCTGGCCCAAGGTGAGATTCAATTCTGCAGGGCTTCCAGGTGAGGTGAAAGCAGTGAAGACAGCAGAATTGTCAGCAAATGCTGCTTCTTTTTTTTAAAAAAATATTTATTTATTAGCTTTAGTTGTACACAATGCAATGCATTTATGTTTATGTGGTGCTGAGGATTGAACCTGGGTTGTGCACGAGCTAGGCGAGCACTCTACCACTGAAGCCACAACCCTAGCCCCAAATGCTGCTTCTTTGTGTAGTCTTTTGTATAAATCCTGTGTCCACTAGCACATTTCAATGAGAGACAAATCTATGGAACTAATGTTCTGGGTCTATAATTTTTGATCCTGATTGACATTGCCAAATGGCATTCCAATGTGGCAGTCCATTTCTTTTGTCTTAACCAGTTATGCATGTCATTTTTTTTTTTTTTTGCCAATTTGGTAGGTGAAAAAAATCATATTCTTGAATAAATTGTCCATTTTTGGAGAGACAAATACCACTCTCCAAAGAGGGAGAGAATGCCAGTGTGTAGAGAGAAACTATTGACACAGTCCCTGCAGATCAGCTTTTCTCTGTTCGCTCACAGCCTGGATCCTTACCTAAGGAAGTTACATTTCCAACTTTATGCCCATAATCCCTGTGTGCCACCCTCATCTTCCTGTCTTTAGCATGTTGGCACATCCATGTAGACTTCTTACTCACACCCACCACTGCTGGTCACCTGAAGTCATTGACCCCATGTTTCTTCTGGTAGTTAGTTGGGTGACAAGATGCCATTTCATAGTCTAGTCCATACAATAAAATACTTTTTGACCTTAACAGGAATTAAATTCTGATACATGCTAAAACAGACTTGATACTTAAAAAAACATATGCTAAGTAAAAATGTCAGGCACAAAAGGAAAACTAGTATTTCTTCCACAAAAATTAAATACCTGGAATAAGCTAATTTGTATATAGAAAGAATAGAAAAGTGGTTACTAGAAAGTAGGGAAAGAAATATTAGGAGATAGTATTTACAGGTTACAGGGTTTAAATTTTAGGTGATGAAAACTTCCTAGAAATGGATAGCAGTAGAGATGGCTATACAATAATGTGTATGAATGCAGTATTACTGATTATACTTAAAAATGGCATAAAAAAAAAATGGCTAATTGAGTAATGCTGAGCATGGTGATGTATGCCTGTAATCTGAGCAATTTTGGAGTCTGGGGCAGGAGAGTCACAAGCTTGAGGCCAGCCTGATTGACTTAGTGAGACCCTGTCTTCAAACAAAAATATCAAATAAAAATAGGCATGGATGTAGTCAGTTATTGTAACCCTGAACTCAATTTATAGTTATTGCAAAAAAAAAAAGATTAAAAAATCCAGTCATGGTGGCACATGCTTGTAATCCCCCATAGTAGCTTGGGAGGCTGAGACAAGAGGATCACGAGTTCAAAGCCTGCATCGGCAAAAGCAAGGCACTAAGCAACTCAGTGAGACCCTGTCTCAAAATAAAATACAAACTAAAGCTGGGGGTGTGGCTCAATGATTGAATGTCCATAAGTTCAATCCCCTATAGCAAAAACAAACAAAAAAAGATTAAAAAATAAATTTAACATTATATATTTATCCCAATAAAAATAACAAAATATTGCTTAAAGCTACAATATAAATTAAACTTGAAAGAACACTAAGTTAAAAAGCCAATCACTACATATGATTCTAGAATAAGCCAGAATATAGAAAGAGGATATAGATTTATGGCTTCCAGCGACTGATGCATGTGAGGAATTAAAACGTGACCATTAAAACTATGATATTATTTTGGAGACATGGTAAGAATATTCTAAGCCGGGCGCGGTGGCGCACGCCTGTAATCCCAGCACTTTGGGAGGCTGAGGCAGGAGGATCACGAGTTCAAAGCCAGCCTCAGCAATGGCGAGGCACTTAGCAACTCACTGAGACCCTGTCTCTAAATAAAAATACAAAAAAGGGCTGGGGATGTGACCCAGTGGACGAGTCCCCCTGAGTTCAATACCTGGTACCCACACACACACACACACACACACACACACACAAAAAAAAAAGAATATTCTAAAATTTGAGAGTTGTAATGATTGTATACCATTTTGTAAGCATACAAAACTAAACAATTTGCATTGTTTATTTTTAATTTAATTCAATTTAAACATTATTATCTGTTCCTGAAATGAATCTAGATATTTGCTTGTAGTCCTCCTTCCCAGCCTCCTGAATGGCTCTGATTATAGAAATGGACCTCCATGCTTGGTCAGAATGTGTATTTTTTAAATGGTGAATGTGATGGTGCATAAATTAAGTGACTTTTTTTTTAACCAGGGGTTAAACTCAGGGGCACATTTGAACACTGAGCAATATTTCTAACTTTTTTTTTGTATTTTATTTAAATACAGGGCATCATCGATAGGGTGATTTGGGAGAGGGTCATGTAGTATTCCAGACAATTCTCACATTGCAGTTACATTCTGTCATTCCTCAGTGAATGAACAATTTTTTGTTTTCAGAATTTTTGTTGTTGAAGACTTATTTTTGCTATTTGAAACAGTGGTGCAATGAATATCACTGAGCATGGATAAAGGTCATTCAGGCAAGTCTTGGGTGCTCCAAGTTGCCTAACAATTGTCATGAGTCAGTGGGGCACTAACTGGAAAGAGCAAGCTGACATATGGTGAATGCCTGGAGCCCTTGCCCTCTGCCTCAGGTAGTTTCTTAATTATATGAAAAGGCTCTGAGGAGCTCTCCTTTTTGCTTCATTTTATCATTTAATCAGTGTTCTTAAAAATTAAAATAAATGACTTTTGTATTACTCTGAAGAATGAGCCAAAGTGAGGGGAGTTTGTGTCTAGATCATGGATAAGCAAATTAAGACCCAAATGACACCTGTGTGCTAAATAAGCCTGGATTTTATAGGTGTACATGTGTAATCTATTGATACCAGGAAACATTAGCTGTGAGCAACAAATTAAGCAATATCTTATAATATTGCTACAGTCTGGGAATGAGTGTGTAACTCAGAGGAAGAACACTTGCCTATTGTATAAAGGCCCTTTTATTTATCCCAAGGATGGTCGCCAAAAAATAAATGAATAAAAATATACTATATGGGCATTTTCTTAGACTATAGTTTTAAGCCTTCAAATAATCAGTGGCAAATAAATAAATTTTTTTTTTTTTATATCATTTTCTTAATCTATCAGTGGATTTTTTTTTTTTTTTTTGTCATATGGAAAGTTTTTTCCATAAGTGTCCATATTTTGATTTTTTTTTCCTGGGCTCAAAAAACCTAAAAGATTATCTAGCCTTTGCCAGAAAAAGGTCATCCCTGGTCTACCCACCAAAGAGATGTTGAAAGTAGCACTGAAAAAAAAAGTACTCTATGAAGATGAACTAATATCAAGTTACAATTACTTCTCAAAAATAGCAATCAAATTAACTAGGTTTTCAAATGTTTTTGATATATTCCACATATTTTAGTTAAGAGATGTTAAGGAAGAATGATGAAACCTTGTTTGTATCACCTGTAATAAGAAAGAAAAAGGAATGGAAAAGAAGCAGACACAATATTGCATGCCTGTAATCCCAGTGGCTTAGGAGGCTAAGTCAAGAAGAAGTTTTAAGGCTCAGCAAATTGGTGAAGGCTCTACCTAGACCCTGCCTCAAAATATAAAATTAAAGGTCTGGAGATGTGACTCATTGGCTAAGCACCCCTGGGTTTAATCTGCAGTACTAAAAAAAAAAAAAAAATTAAAAGGAAAAGAATAATTAAAAGGAAAAGGAAATTAATAGAAGGATATTCATGGATTTTAATTGATGTGTGTATGACTTTATGGATTCCCTCAAAAGAACGCTGAAAGGTTAAAGATTCAAAAGCCAGGGAGATTTCTAAAATTACATCTCAAGACTCTAGAAAAAAAATCAACACAAAAATCAATAGAAAACAGAAAATAATTCAAATTAGATCTGAACTCAATAAAATTGATATTAAAATAAATTTAAAAATCAATTAAAGAAGTCCATTATTTGAAGTAATGAACAAAATTAATAAAACTTTAACCAATATAACTAAGAAACAACAAAAAAACAAAAAAGAAAGAAAACACTCAAAGCCTTAAAATGTATCTGAAAATATTATGACAAATACTATTGAAATACAGAAGATAATTGGAAACTACTTTGACAATTTATACTCCAAAAAGCTAGAAAATCTTGATCATATAGAAATATTCCTAGAGACTTATGACCTAACCAAGTTGAAGTAGGAAGATATAGAAAATTAAAACAGATCAAGTTCAAGCAATATAACTGATGCCATCAAAAGCCTACCAACAAAGAAAAGTCAAGAGCTGGATGGATTTTCAGCCCAGTTATACCAGATTTTCAATAAAAAAATGACACAAAGGAAATGACACAAATATTTCTCAAATTCTTCCATGAAATGGAAAAGGAGGGAACTCTTCCAAACATAGTATACAAAGCTAGTATCACCATTTTACAAAAAATAGACAAACACACATCAAGAAAACTTTAGACTGGTGTTCCTGATAAACATAGATGCAAAAGTTCTGAATAAAATATTAAAAACATGCATACAAAAAGACATAAATAGATAATATGCCATGATCAAGCGAATTTCTTCCCAAGGATGCAAGGTTGGTTCAATGTACAGAAATCAAAAACCACATAATTATCTCAAAAAATGCATTGAAAGCAAATGATCACATACAGTATCCATTTACATTTAAACTTAGGTTTAAAAATTTAGGGATAAAAGGAACATATATCAAGATTTAAAAATTATAAAAAATATATATATATGATATAAAACATACATAATATATATATATGACAAAACAAAGGCCAACATCATTCTAAATGGGGAAAAGTGAAGCCATTCTCTCACCATTTCTAGTCAATATAGTCCTAAAATTTCTAACTAGAGCAATTAGGAAAATGAAAATTAAAATAATACAAATAGAAAAAGAAGAGCTCAAAATATCTGTTTGCCTATGACCTAAGTTTATAGTCAGAAGCCTCAGAAACATCACCAGTAAATGTCTAAACTCATAAATGAATTCAGCAAAGTATCAGGATAAAAATATTTAATAACCACATGAAACTTCATTCCCATTCCAATGATGAATCTACTGAAAAAAAGAAAATCATTGCATTGCTAATAAAAAAAAGAAAAGAAAAAAAGAAATCACTATAACAGAAGAGTTGAGGGATCTATACAATGAAAATAATAAGACAGTAAAGAAAGAAATTGTGAAAGACCTTAGAGGATGGGAAGAATGTCATGTTCTTGAGTAGGGAGAATTGATATAGTCAAAATAGCCACATTACCAAAAGTGGCATAAAAATTCAATGCAATTCCCATCAAAATTTCCAATGTTGTTCACCATGGAAAAATCTGTCATGAAATTCACTTGGAAAAATAAGAGGCCTAGAATAGATATAGCACTTTTTAGTGAGAAAAAAAAAAAAAAAAAAAAGCAGGAGGCATCACAAAAACAGACATTATATTATACTACAAAATTATACTAACAAAAACAGCATGGTGTGGGCAACAAATAGAAAGGAAGACCAATGAAACAGAATAGAACACACACACACACACACACACACACACAAAAAAAAAAAAAAAAAAAAAAAAAACACATATAAGTACCTCATGCTCAACAACAGCAACAAAAAATCACACTTAAGAAAAGATAAGCTCTTCAACAAATGGTGGTGGGAAAGCTGGAAATTCATGTGTAACAGAAAGAAGTTTAACTTCTATCTCTCAGCTTCCTAAAAAATTAATTCTATGTGCATGAAATACCTTGCAATTAGAGCAGAACCTGTGCATATTCAAGAAGAAAACATAAGTCCCAAATTTCAACATATTGGCTCAGAAATAATTTTTTAAAAGTTTCCTTAAGTGCCGGGCGCGGTGGCGCACGCCTGTAATCCCAGCACTTTGGGAGGCTGAGGCAGGAGGATCGTGAGTTCAAAGCCAGCCTCAGCAATGGCGAGGCACTTAGCAACTCAGTGAGACCCTGTCTCTAATAAAATACAAAAAAAGGGCTGGGGATGTGGCCCAGTGGTCGAGTGCCGCTGAGTTCAATCCCCAGTACCAAAAAAAAAAAAAAAAGTTTTCTTAAGTGCAAAAAGTAAGATCAATAATGAATAAATTGGTATTCAGTGCATTCAGTATACCACAGTGGAAAAAACATCAATATTTATATTAGCACTATTTACAAAAGGTAACCTATAGAACCAACCAAGGTGTTCATCAACAGATGAAAAAATGTGGTGTATATATGCCCAATAAAACATCAATGGAAAATTACTCAGCCATGAAGAATGATTTCATGACGTTTGCTATAAATGGATGAATATCTGGAGACCATCATGTTAAGTGAAATAAGCCAATGCTAAAAATAAAAGTAAAGGACCTCTTGGCCTGGGATTGTGGCTCAGTGATGAAGCAGTTGCCTAGCATGCATGATGTACTGGGTTTGATCATCAGCACCACATAAAAATAAATAAATAAAATAAAGTTTTTTGTGTCCATCTACAACTACAAAATTAATTTTAAAATGATCCATATATTTCCAAGTAAATGGTCAATATATATATGGAAAATGTTTAATATCTGTAGCAATTAGAGAAATTCAAATTAAACTATACTGAGATTTCACCTCACTCCAATCAGAATGGCAATTATCAAGCACACAAGTATCAGGGACTAAGATTTTGGTTCAATACTAAAGCACTTGTGTAATACTAAAGCACTTGTGAGGCACTTGGTCAGATCATCAGCATCACATAAAATAAGTAAATAAATAAATTATTTTTAAGACATCCAGGCACGGTGGCAAGTGCCTATACCCATTCAATTGGGAGGCTGAGGCTGGAGGAGTATGAGTTCAAAGGCAGCCTCAGAAATTCAGCAAGATAATATCTCTAAATAAAATAAAAAGGGGCTGGCAATGTGGATCAGTGGTTATGTGCCCGTGGGTTCATTCCCCAGTAACGCCCCCCAAAAAATACAACTCTGAGTACGTTTTGGTGAGGAAATGGAGGAAAGAGTATGTTCATTGTTGGTGGTGGGGACATTCCTAAATAAGTAGCAACTGAACAACCATTTGATCATGGTATCCCATTGGTATGTATCCAAAGAATTCAAATCAGCGTACTACACTCATTCAACCAAATAGTGTTTATATCAGCACAAATCACTATAGCTAATCTATGGAGCCAATGTAGGGGTGCATCAAAGGTGAATGGATAAAAAAATGAGACATATATACATAGCAGAGCATTACTCAATTTAAAAAATGGCTTTATGACATTTGCTAGTACATAAATGATTCTGAGG
>CM046668.1:134767129-134841737 GCA_025594165.1 Tamias sibiricus | reverse complement strand
GACCTGGGTACTTTTGCCAACAAAGAAATGTTGACTTGGGTCCTATGGCCACCAAGGGAATGTGCACCTGGGTCTTGCAGGCACCGAGGGAATGTGGACCTGGGTCCTGCAGCCATGAAGGGAATGTGGACCTTGAACATTTTGCCACAAAAACGAATGTGGACTTGGGTCCTAAAGCCATCAAATTAATATGGACTTGAGTCATATGGCCACCAAGGAAATGTGGCCTGGGTATTGTGGCCACATAGGGAATGTGAACTTGGGTTCAATGTCCACCAAAGGAATCTGGACCAGGGTCCTGTTGCCATAAGGGAATGTGGACCTGGGTCCTGAAGCCACAAAGGGACTGGGCCTTAAGGCCAAAAAATTAATGTGGACCTGGGTCCTATGGCCTCCATGGAATGTAGACCTGGGTCTTGTGGCCACCAAGAAAATGTGGACTTTGGTCCTATGGCCACCAGTGGAATCTGGAACTTGGGCTTGCAGCCATCAAGGAAATGTGAACCTGTGTCCTGAAACCACAAAGGTAATATGTACCTGGGTCCTAAAGCCACCAGGGGAATGTCGACCTGGCTCTTGCAGCCACCAAGGGAATGTGGACCTTGGCCCTGGAGCCACCAAAGGAATGGGATCCTGGGTCCTTAAACAACCAGGGGAATATGGACCTGGGTTCTGTGGCCACCAAAGGAATATGGACCTGGGTCCTACAGCCACTTAGGCAATGTGTACCTGGGTCCTGCTGCTACCAAAACAATGTGGTCCTGGGTCATGAAACGATGAAGGGAATGTGTACCTGGGTCCTGTGGCCATCAAGGGAATGTGGACCTGGGCTCTGTGGCCACCATGAGAATGTGAACCAGGGTCCTGTGGCTACCGAAGGAATGTGGACCTTGATCCTGCAGTCACCACGGGAATGTGTACCTGGGTCCTGTGGCCATCAAGGGAATGTGGACCTGGGCTCTGTTGCCACAATGAGAATGTGAACCAGGGTCCTGTGGCTACCGAAGGAATGTGGACCTTGATCCTGCAGTCACCATGGGAATGTGGACCTGGGTCCTGAAGCCATGAAAGGACTGTGGACATGGGTCCTATGGCCACCAAGTGAATGTAGACATGGGTCATGCCACTTCTAAGGGATGTGGGACCTGGGTCCTTCAACCACTGACGAAATGTGTACCTGGTTCCTTTGGCTACCAAAAAAATGTGGACTGGGTCCTTTGGCAACCAAAGGAATGTTGACCTAGGTCTTGTAGCAACCAAAGGAAACTGGACCTGCGTCCTGAAGCTAACAAGGGAATGTGGACTTGTGTCCTGAAGCCACCAATGGAATGTGGACCTTGGTCCTGCAGCCACCAAGGTAATCTTGACTTGGGTCCTTTTGCCACTAAGGGAGTGTGTACCTGGGTCCTTAGGTCACCTTGGAAATGTGGACCCTAGCCCTACAGCAACTAAGGGAATATGGACCTGGGTCCTACAGACACTGAGAATATTTGAATCTGGTTCCAGCATCCAACAAAGAAATGTGTTCATGGGTCCTGAAGCCACCAAGAAAATGTGCACCTGGGTCCTACAGCCACAAGAATATGTGGACCTGGGTCCTGCAACCACCCAAGAAACATGGACATGTGTTCTATAGCCATTAACGGGAATGTGAACATGGGTCTTTGGCCACCAAAAAAATTTGTACCTGGGTTCTGAAGCCACCAAGGGAATGTGGACCTGGGTCACAGGTCAAAGAAGTGTGGAACTGGTTCCAGCAGAGACCAAAGGAATCTGGACCAGGGTTTTAAAGCAGCCAAGGGAATGTGGACCTGGGTCCTATGGCCACCAAAGGAATATGGACTGGGGTCCTACAACTACCATGGGAATGTGGACCTGGGTCCTGTGGCTACCAAAGGAATGTAGACCAGTTTCCTGCAGCCACCAATGAAATCTTGTCCTGGGTCTCGTGGCCATCAAAAAAATTGGACCTTGCTAATTCAGTCAACAAACACAGCCATGAAGGGAGTGTAGGCCTGCGTCCTGCAGTCAACAAAGGAATGTGGACTTGGGTTCTACACCACCAAAAAAAATGTGGAACTGGGTCCTGAAGCCACCAATGAAATTTGGACCTAGAAACTTTTGCCAACAAAGGAATGTTGACCTGGGTCCTAAGGCCATCATATTAATGTGGACCTGGGTCTTGTAGCTTCCAAGGGATTGTGGAATTGGGTCCTATGGCCACCTAAGGAATCTGGAACTGGGTTCCCTATGGCCACAAAGGGAATGTGGACCTTGGTCTTTCAGCCACCAAAGGAATTTGGACCTGGGACCTGAAGCCACCAAGGGAATGTGGATCTGGGTCTTAAGGTCAAAAAATTAATGTGGACCTCTCCTCTGACCTCCATGGGAATGTGGACCTTGGTGCAATGGCCACCAAAGGAATCTTGACCTGGGTCCTGTGGCCATCAAGGAAATTTGAACCTGGCTCCTAAAACCATAAAAGGAATGTGGACCTGGGTCCTGAAGCCACCAAGGGAATGTCAACCTGGGTCTTACAGCCACCAAGGGAATGTGAACCTGGGCCCTGCAGTCACCAAAGGAATGGGGTCTTGGGTCCTTAAACAACCAAGGGTATATGGACCTGGGTCCAGAAACCACCAAGGGAATGTTGACCTTGGTCCTTTTGCCAACAAATGAATGTGTATTTGGGTCTTGCAGTCACCAAAGGAATTTGGACATGGGTCCTGAAGCCACCAAGAGAATGTTGACCTAAGTCCTATGGCCACCAAAAAAATGTGGACCTGGGTCCTTTGGCTACCAAAGGAATATGGACCTGGGTCCTTTGGCCACCATGGCAATGTTGACTAGTGTCCTCTGGCTACCATGGGAATGTGAACCTGGGTCCTCTAGCTACCAAGAAATGTAGGCCTGGGTCCTGAAGCTACCAAGGAAATGTGGACCAAGATCCGGCGACCACAAAGGGAATGGGGACATTGGTCCTAACACCACCAACAGTATTTGGATTTGGGTCCTGAACCCACCAAGGGAATATAAACCTGGGCCCTAAAACCATCAAGTTAATGTGGACCTGGGTCCCACAGTCACCAAAAGAATCTGGACCTGGATACTCTGGGCACCAAGGGAATGTGGACATGGGTCTTACAACCACCAAAGGAATCTGGCCCTGGTCAAACGGCCATAAAGGGAATGTAAACCTGGGTTCTCAAGCCACCAAGGATATGTGGACCTGGATCCTTTGACCACCAAAGGAATCTGTATGTGTGCCTTGTGGCCACCAAAGGAATGTGGACCTAGGTCCTACAGACGCTAAAGGAATGTGGACCTTGGTCTTATAGCCACCAAAGGAATGGAATCCTTGGTCCTATGGATACCATGTCAATGTGGACCTAGGTCCTGACTCCACCAATAGAATGAGCCAGGGTCCTGAAGCTTTCAAGACAATGTGTACCTGGTCCTGCTACCACCAAAAGAATGTGGACATGGGTCCTGAAGCCACCAAGGGAATGTGGACCTGGGTCCCGCCACTTCGAAGGGAATGTGGACCTGGGTACTATGGCCACCAACGAAATGTGGACTAGGTTGATAGGCAACCAAAGAAATGTTGACCTAGGTTTGCAGCCACCAAAGGCATCTGGACCTGCGTCCTGAAGCCACCAAGGAATGTCGACTTTGGTCCTGCAGGAACCAAGGTAATCTGGACTTGGGTCCCTTGCCACCGAGGGAGTGTGTACCTGGGTCTTAAGGTCACCAAGGAAATGTGAACCCTGGCACTGAAGACACTAAGTGTAGCCGCCTGAAGCGCTCGGAGCACCGGAGCCGCGGGAAGAACTTCAGAAGCAAACTGGAGACAAACAGCTTTTTATTCTGATAACTTTTCTCTCTGGTTCTAACAACTAACTCACGCCAAACACACCACTAAAATGGCGCTGACCCGATCAGCAATTTCGGCCAAGTCACTCCAGATCCCGCAACAAAATCCCGTGAGACTACGGGTGGCGACAATGGCCAAATCTCCACGGCTCATAGTCAACTGCAATTCAAGCCAATCCCCAAACAGGGCTCCTGCATTTCCCCCTTTTTGTTTTAAAAGAGGTAATGCTCTAGGACGTCTATGTGCAACCAACATTCTTACCCGTCATCGGATAATCAAGGCTGTGCCCTTGACTCCTGTCTTAGGTTGATATGTCGGCCACATGAGACTGTCCCGTGCGACTGTGCCTGTCTTAGGTTGTCCCCCTCTGGGGATCTTACCCGTCATTGGCTAACCAGCCATCCAATGGAGCCCTTTAGGATCGACTATATATGATGACTAACAGCCGTCCAATTGTGAGGAGATGTTGCGGCTTTAAGGCGACAAGCCTTTTGGTGATGAGCCAAATTGCATAGCATATCAAATTGTTTAAACAAATCAGCTGCCCTAAGTTCCAACAAGTAACACACTGAATTCTCTAGACAAATACCCGCAAGGCATTGTCCCGTAAAGTCCCAAACAATGAAAGATCAAAATGTCCATTTGTTGTAACATGTTGATGTAGGAGGCCCCATGCATGTAGAGCAGAGGCCACACTGTTGGTGAGGTTGTTTGATGTTTGAGCAGCAGGGATGCTTGCGGCGGCCGCGATCCCTGCAGCTGTAGCAGCAGACGTCTTTTTTATGTTTAGACAATGCCACCGGCAAATCTTCAGGGCCCGCTACCTAGAAACTCAAGCATCAATTATTAAAGGAAAGGCAGTGCTATTGCAGCACTGAGTCAAGAGGCGAGTTGTCAAACTACAAAATAGAATAATTAGATTAGAAAATTAAAGTTGATTTTTGTTCACACACATCGCTGGTTGAGCTTCTACAAACATAAGTTGGAAAAATATCATATTTAGAACAAAACAAAGAAAGACTGAGGGTAATTACTGCATTAAAGATAGATTAAAGAAAAGGTAAAGGCACTTTAGAGAAATAATTTGTTAGCTGGAACCCTTGAGTCTCTGTATACAGAGCAATCTTTTACCTGTTGAGATAATTGAAATTAATGAGCTATTAAACAAATGAAGTTAATAACAAATAAACAATCTTAAGTCAAAACACCAAAATATCAGGTTATATAGCACTAGTCATATTGTTTGCTAAAGAGAAGTCCCAGGGACACCTATAAATCAAAATTGAAAGTACCTTCATTTATAAAATTATTTACCTAAATTGAATACTCTAAACCTAAAATGAATTAAAGTTATTTGGATCCATATATATATATTTTTTTCTTTTTCATAAGCGCTTTGTTCTTTGTGACGTCACACTGGACAAACAAACATACAAACATATATTTGTGACGTCACATTAACATGAAATATAGACAAATGTACAGACATAAAGACATGTATAAAAAAGAAAAAAAAATACAATTGTGTGCACACTAAAGAGAGATCTCCTCGTCCCGGCCGGGAGAAATGACACTTAAGTTGTGAAATATTTTGAAGGACTCTTTTGAGGGAATCATTCTATACCTTCATCTTGGTCCTCTTGATTTTGTACCTTTTTTATTAATCTTGATTCTTCAATAACTTCATCTTGATCATTTTGATGTGGTACCTGTTTTATTAATCTAGATGGTATCCATATTGGAGAGGATTCGTCTTTTGGAAAAACACAAACAGATCCTCTTCCCCAAATTAATACTGGATCTGGACCCTTCCATGTACCTGAAAGAACATCCTTCCAGTAAACCAAAGGTTTATGTTGTTGGTGTGGATTCCAATGTCTGTCTCCAGCAGAATAACCATTAGAGTCTAAAGTTAAAAAATTTAAGGTAAACAGGGCAACTGCCAATCTGTCCTTAGGACTTTTCCAATTTCCTTCTTTTTGTTTTAATAACATAATTTTCAGTGTTCGGTTTGCTCTTTCAATAATGCCCTGACCCTGAGGATTGTATGGGATGCCTGTTTTATGGGATATATTGAATTTTGCGCAAAACTCTTTGAAAGATGAGGACGTATATGCGGGGCCATTATCTGTTTTAAGCATTTTGGGGATGCCCAATGCAGCAAAAGCTTGCAAGCAATGAGATGTAACATCTTTAACTTTTTCTCCAGAATGTAAGGAAGCAAAAATCATGCCTGAACATGTATCTATGGTCACATGAATAAATCGCAATTTTCCAAAACTTGGCTCATGAGTAACATCCATCTGCCACAAATGATTGGGCATCAATCCTCTAGGGTTAACGCCGAAATGAGGATTGGGCAAATGTGTCATACAAGATTTACAATCTTTTACAATTGTTCTGGCTTGCTCCTTTGTGATTTTAAACCTACGTTGCAAGGTGGTGCTGTTGACATGAAACTGGGAGTGAAATAAAGTAGCTTGTTGTAGCGCTGAAAGTATAAATACTGTTTTTGTAAGTTCATCAGCCTTTTGATTACCTTCATGGAGGGGACCAGGCAAATTAGTATGTGCTCTAATATGGCCTACGAATAGGGGTTCTTTTCTTGCCCACAAAAGTTTTTGTATTTGATAAAACAATTTAAAGGCTGGAGTATGAGGTGCTATTGGTCCTGCTAACTCTAATTTTGGGACGGCTTGTACAATATAGTGGCTATCTGAAAAAATGTTTACGGGCTGGTCCCTAAAATTTTCCAGAGCTCTTACCACAGCTTCCAATTCCACTAGTTGAGCTGATTTGTGTGCAGTTATGTAAGTCATATTTTCTTTTTTAGTGACTACTGTAGCAGTACCATTTGAGGACCCATCTGTAAATACATTAAATGCCTTAGGAATAGGTTGATTTTTTATTACCTGTGGAAATATAATAGGATGATTAATACAAAAAGATAATATAGGGGACTTAGGAAGATGATTATCAAAATTTGCAGAAGTAGAGCATTTAGCTATAGCCCAATCATTATCATTGAAGCATAAGTATTCAATCTGTGATGATGAATAGGGAGTAATAATAGTAGCAGGGTGAATGCCAAATATTTTAGTAGAAGTCTTAAGTCCTTGAAGAATAAGTTTAGCCACCATGGAGGTATAAGATTCAATTATACTTTTAGGAGAGACGGGCAAATGTATCCATAATAAAGGCCCTTGTTGCCAAAATACTCCTGTGGGTGTATATTGTGAAGAAATAATAATCAACATCAGCGGTTGAGTTAAATCAAATCTATCACAATGAGCTCCTTCGATGGCTTTTTCTACTAACTTTAAAGCTTTCCTAGCATCAGGAGTCAATGTTCGTGGTGAAGATGGATCAGGATCTCCACGAAGGATGTCAAATAAAGGTTTTAGTTGGCCAGTAGTGAGATTTAGTGTAGGGCGAAGCCAATTAATGTCTCCCAGTAGTTTTTGGAAATCATTGAGGGTGGTCAAATGTTCTTTATTTATTAAAATTTTTTGGGGTCTAACAAAAGTATCCATGATTTTAAATCCTAAATATAATATGGGAGATCTGGTTTGAACTTTTTCTTCTGCTATATATAGTCCATATTTTTTTAAATTTTCTACCACATCACTGAATATATTAAATAAGATTTTTTGATTAGGGTGGGCCAATAAAATATCATCCATGTAATGTAGACACATGAGGTTTGGATATTTATTTTTAATGGGTTGGATAGCCTTGTCCACATATATTTGGCATATGGTGGGGCTATTAGCCATTCCCTGTGGTAAAACCTTCCATTGATATCTCTGATCAGGGCCATTATTGTTCATAGAAGGAACGGAAAAAGCAAACCTGGGGGCATCCAGAGGATGTAGGGGAATAGAAAAGAAGCAATCCTTTATATCAAGAGTAATAAGATGGAAATTTTTTGGAATAGCTACGGGACTAGGAAGTCCAGGTTGAGTAGGCCCCATAACTTGCATGGTTTTATTGATTTGTCTAAGATCATGTAACAATCGCCATTTTCCTGACTTTTTCTTGATCACAAATATGGGGGAATTCCAGGGAGAGGTGGAAGGTTCTATATGACCTGCTTCTAATTGTTCCTGAACTAATTGGTGGGCCGCTTGTAATTTCTCTTTAGATAGGGGCCACTGAGGGACCCACACTGGCTTATCAGAAAGCCATGGTATTTTCAAAATTATTTTCTCAGTGGCCCCGAAAAAAAATATCTTTTTCCTTTATGACAATGATTACTTTTAGGGTTAAGATTACTCTGTACTTTTTGATAATGAGTTCTTTTATGGTTAAGATTACCCTGTAGGTTTTCACATTTAACATCTGCAGGCTTGGTTGCAAGGTGTACTCCCATTTGTTGCAAAATATCTCTTCCCCATAAAGTAACCGGTAGATTAGGTAAAACATAAGGCTGAAATGTTCCTTTATGGCCTTCATCATCCTCCCATTTTAAAATTACTGCACTTTTATCTGGGAGGTTATTATATCCCAAGCCTCTTAAACTGGTTGAAGCTTTTTGCAGAGGCCAGTGCTTGGGCCATTGGCGTAAATTAATAATGGAAGAGTCAGCTCCAGTATCTATTAATCCCTCCATTTCTATTCCTTGGATTTTTATTTTACACATAGGCCTCCTTGAACAGTCTCGAACCCAGCAAGCCATGGGACTTGAGTCAGTGGAACAAAATCCTCTATTGTTCCCTTCTTGAGGCATACCCATTTTAAATGAATTATGTAAATTGGGAAGGAGAAGCAACTGAGCAATTCTATCTCCTTGATTAACAGAACTTACACTTTGGGGTGAGCTAAGCATTATTTTTATTTCCCCTTTGTAGTCTGAGTTTATTACACCTGGGGTCACTTGCAAACCTAATAAGCTTTTAGGACTACGCCCGATAATAAGTCCTACAGTCCCTGAGGGAAGAGGTCCCCTGACTCCTGTGGGAATCAGTTGAACCCCCATTTCAGGTGTTAACACTATTCGGGCGGTGGAACAGAGGTCTAATCCTGCATTTCCTCTTGTTCCTCTGGCGAGGGAGTGGATGGGTAGTAGGGATTGTGTCGGGGAAGCATCTGAGTGGATGCTTGAGGATACTCCTTCTGCAATGCCCCATACATTTGTGGGCCCCGGGGTACTGGGCCCCGTGCCCCGTTTTTTGAATTCCTGAACAAAGGATTTCCATGGATGTCAAATTTTGAATAGCATTTATTGGCCCAATGATTTCCCTTTTTACACCTGGGGCAGCGGCCTGGGGCATGGTATGAGCTTGATCTTATTTCTCTTTTGGGATTTTGCCTAGAATTGCCTGATTGATTATGATAATTTTGCCTGGAATATCCTGATTGATTATAATGTCTACGTTTAGCCTTTGTGAAATTTCGAGAGGAAGCACCTCTCATTGAGGCTGCAATCATATTTCCTGTGACAAAGGCGCCATTTATATCTTTACATAGTTGTATATATACGGAAAGATCCTTTTTAGTTCTCCATGGCCTGATGGCTGCTTGGCACCATTTATTTGCATTTTCATAAGCTAATTGAACAACTAAAGGCATAGCTTGGTCAACATCTGCAAACACACTACCTGCAGTTCTCAAAAGTCGATCAGCAAAGTCGGCATACGGCTCATTAGGTCCTTGAATCACTTTTGACAAGCTACCTTGTAGATCCCCAGGTCCTTGTACAGTTTTCCATGCCTCTAAGGCAGCTGCATTTATCTGAGCATATATATCTGAGTCATAATCTGTTTGAGCCTGTAAGTCTGCGAATTGCCCTTCTCCTGTGAGCATGTCTATATTATAGTTTTCAAACCCTGCAGCCGCGTTTCTTTTAGCCGTTTCTATACAAAGTTCTTGGAATTGCGATCGCCAAACCAAGAATTGCCCCCCGCTTAATGTTGCTTTACATAGACTTTTCCAGTCTGAGGGGGTTAAGCTAAAGGTGTTAAGGGACTCCAGCATACTCAACGTGAAAGGAGCTTGGGGCCCATAAGTCATTACTGCCTCTTTGAGATTTTTTATTGTTTTGAAATCTACTGACTGATGGACACTCTGTCCATTTTTCTTTTCAAATGCTGGCGGTTCCCAATGTATCTGTGAGTTGTCCTCGAGAGCGCATAAGCGATCAGAAAGACTTTTTATTTCTGTTTCTAGGGTATGCAAATGCCTAGTAATACCCTTCATATTTTCTGTAATGGATTCCACCCATGGGGGAGTAGTCACTTCCACAAGTGACTCCTCTGCCTGACGGACCTTTTTCTCGGTCTTTTTTAATTTCTTTTTCCTCATTTTCTCAGGATCACTTTTACTAGATTCCTCACCACTGCTAATTTCACTGACAGCAATATCCTGAGGCCCAGGTTCCAGTGAGAGCAAGTATCCTTCAGCTTTCGCCAATAACTCCCGAATAGCTTTAATAGCTTGGATTTTTGTCATTTTTGGGTCTCTTCTAATACTCTCTTTACTGGTCTCAGTTGGCCCAGTGGAATCTACACTTTTTTGATCACTTTCATTTTTGTCTATATACTCCTCACTGAGAACAGAGTCAGGTATATCAAGGAGTCTTTGCATAGCCTCTATCACTTGGGATTCAGTTATATTCGAACCCATCTTTAGAGACCTTTCAGTTCTTACCTGTCCGCTCCGAAGTTCCCCGTATGGGCCGCCACCTGTAGCCGCCTGAAGCGCTCGGAGCACCGGAGCCGCGGGAAGAACTTCAGAAGCAAACTGGAGACAAACAGCTTTTTATTCTGATAACTTTTCTCTCTGGTTCTAACAACTAACTCACGCCAAACACACCACTAAAATGGCGCTGACCCGATCAGCAATTTCGGCCAAGTCACTCCAGATCCCGCAACAAAATCCCGTGAGACTACGGGTGGCGACAATGGCCAAATCTCCACGGCTCATAGTCAACTGCAATTCAAGCCAATCCCCAAACAGGGCTCCTGCAACTAAGGAAATATGGACTAGGGTGCTGCAGTCACTGAGAATATGTGGACCTGGGTCCTAAATCCACCAAAGGAATTCTCACTTGGGTCCAGTGGCCACCAAAGGACTGTGGACCTTGGTCCTACAGCCACCAAGTGAATGTGAACCTGGGTCCTATGGCCACCAAGGACTGTAGACCTGGGTCCTGAAGCTACCAGGGAATGTGGCCCTGGGTACTATGGCCATCAAACAACTGTGGACCTGGGTCCTACAGCCACCAAGTGAATGTTAACCTGGATCTTAAGCCTCCAAATGACTATGGACGTGAGTCCTGCAGCCACCAAGTGAATGTGAACCCGGGACCTATGGCCACCATAGGACTGTGGACCTGGGTATTGCAGCAACCAAAGGACTGCGGATCTGGGTCTTATGGCCAACAAAGGACTGTTGACCTTGATTCTGTGGCCACCAAAGGACTGTGGACCTAGGTCCTGCAGAAACTAATTTAATATTGACCTAGGTCCAATTGCCACCAAAAAACTGTGGACTTGGGTCCTGCAGCCAACAAAGCAATGTACAGCAGGTTTCTATGGTAACCAAAGGACTGTGGACCTGGGTCCTGTGACCACCAAAGGACTGAGGACTTGGGTCCTGCGGCCACCAAAGGTCTGTGCACCTGGGTCATATGGCCACCATAGGATTATGGACCTGCGTGCTATATCCACCAAGGGACTGTGGACCTGGGTCCTATGGCCACCAAGTGAATGTGGACCTGGGTCCTATGGCCACCATAGGAATGTGGACCTGGGTCTTGCATCCTCCTAAGGACTATGAACCTGGGTCCTGTGACCACTAAGTGAATGTGGACCTGGGTCCAGTGGCCACCAAAGAACTGTGGGCCTGGGTCCTGTGGCCTCCAAAGACTGTGGACCTAGGTACTATGGCCACCAAAAATATGTGGACATGGGTCCTATGGCCACCAAAGCCCTATGGACCTGGGTCCTGCAGCCACCAAAGGATTGTGGATCTAAATCCTGTGGCCACCAAAGAAATATGAACCTGGGTCTTGTGGCCACCAAGTGAATATGGACCTGGGTCCTGTGGACAACAAAGGACTGTGGACCTGGGTGTTACATACACCAAAGGACTGTGGACTTGGGTTCTGCAGACACTAAGTGGATGTGGACTTGGGTCCTATGGCCACAAAATGTTATATAGATACCAAGGGACTTGGACATGTGTCCTGTGGTCACCAAGTGAATGTGGACCTGGGACCTGCAGCCAACAAAGGACCATGGACATGAATCCTATGGCCACCAAAGTACTATGGACCTGGATCCTGTGGCCATCAAAGGACTGTGGACATGGACCTGCGGCCACCAAATGACTGTGGACCTGGTTCCTAATGCCACAAACTGAATGTGAACCTGAGTCATATGGCCATCAAGTGACTGTGGACCTGAAACCTGCAACCACCAATTGAATGTGGACCTGGGTCCTATGGCTAACAAAGGACTGGAACTGATGACACATGGCCACAAAAAGACTGTGGACCTGGGTCCTATGAACAACAAAGGACTGTGGACCTGCGTCCAGTGGACACCGAGTGAATGTGAACCTGGATTCTATGGCAACCAAAGGACTGTGGACCTGAGTCCTTGGGCCAGCAAAGGAATGTAAAACTGTGTCCTTTGGCCACCAAAGGAATGTGGACCTGGGTTTTACAGCCACCAAGTGAATGTGGACCTGGGTCCTATGACCACCATAGGAATGTGGACCTGGGTCTTGTAGCCTCCTAAGGACTGTGGAGCTGGGTCCTGTGACCACCAGGTGAATGTGAACTTGGGTCAGATGGCCACCAAAGAACTGGGCCTGGGTTCTTGGCCTCCAAAGACTGTGGACCTAGGTTCTATGGCCACAAAAAAATGTGGACATGGGTCCTATGGCCACTAAAGTAATGTGGATATGTGTCCTATGGCCACCAATGAATATGGACCTGGGTCCTGAGGCCACCAAAGCCCTATGGACTGTGGGGAAATAAGGACGCCTCAGCACAATGGCTCACTTGCTGTTGAGGGAACTTGGCCAGACCGAGAGTGTAACACCCTGATTGGCTCATGCCAGTCCCACGAATATAATCGGCTGGTGTCCCCTCCCATGGTTGCTGATCTTAAAGCTGATTGGCTGAATCACCCTATATATGCTGTGTGGCTTCCTCAATAAATGAGTTCTGGCTTGACTGGTCTCCCTGGTGTCTCTGATTGTCCTCCACCATGAGGGCTGAGTGTGGGCCACCAGACGACTAGTGCCTCCTCCCAACTCAGCCTCACCGCTGGGGCGTGCTCCCCCAGCCTTCTCCACTGGCCGGCGAGGGCTGATCCCGGGTCCGGGGAAGCTAAAAACCCAAGCAATGGACCTGAGTCCTGCGGCCACCAAAGGATTGTGGACCTAAATCCTGTGGCCACCAAAGGAATATGAACCTGGGTCCTGTAGCCACCAAGTGAATATACACCTGGTTCTTGCGGCTAATAAAGGACCGTGGACCTGGGTCTTATGTGCACCAAAGGACTGTGGACTTGGGTTCTGCAGACACTAAGTGGATGTGGACCTGGGTCCTTTGGCCACCAAAGGACTGTGGACCTTGGTTCTATGGATACCAATGGACAGTGGACATGTGTCCTCTGGCCACCAAGTGAATATGGACCTGGGACCTGCAGCCAACAAAGGACTGTGGACATGAATCCTATGGCCACCAAAGTACTATGGACCTGGGTCCTGTGGCCTCCAAAGTACTGTGGACATGGACCTGCGGCCACCAAACAACTGTGGACCTGGGTCCTATGGCTACAAACTGAATGTGGACCTGAGTCATATGGCCATCAAGTGACTGTGGACCTGAATCCTGCAACCACCAATTGAATATGGACCTGGGTCCTATGGCCACCAAAGGACTGTGGACCGAGGACCTGTGGTCACAAAAGGACTGTGGACCTGGGTCCTATGGACAACAAAGGACTGTGGACCTGGGTCCAGTAGACACCAAGTGAATGTGGACCTAGGTCCTATGGCCACCAAAGGAATGTGGACCTGCTTCCTATGGTGACCAAAGGACTGTGGACCAGGGTCCCGGGGCCACCATACACAGTGGACTTGGGTATTACGGGCAAGAAAGGACTGTTGGAAGTAGGTCCTGTGGCCACAAAGTGAATGTGGTCCTGAGTCTTATGCCCACCAAAGGACTGTGCACCCGGGTCCTTCTGCCACCAAGTGAATATGGACCTGGGTCCTATGACCACCAAATGACTGTGGACCTGAGTCCTATGGCCACCAAGAACTGTGGGCCTGGGTCCTGTGGCCACAAAGTGAATGTGGACCTGGTGTGATGGCCACAAAAGTACTGTGGACCTGGGTCCTGCAGACACCAAAGGACTAAGGATGTGGTCATATGGCCACCAAAGGACTGTGGACCAGGGTCCTGTGGCCACCAAATGAATGTAGATCTGGGTCCTATGGAAACCAAGGAATTTGGATCTGGATCTTGCAGCCTCCTAAGGACTGTGGACCTGGGTCTTGTGAGCACCAAGTGAATGTGGACCTGGGTATATAGACACAAAAGGACTATGTTCCTGGGTCCTGTGGCCTCCACACACTGTGGATCTAGGATCTAAGGCCACCAAATGACTGTGGACATGGGTCCTATGGCCACCAAAGGAATGTGGACATGTGTCCTGCATCCACCAAGTTAATGTGGACCTGGGTTTTGATGCAACCAAAGCCCTATGGACCTGGGTCCTGCAGCCACCAAAGGATTGTGGACCATGGTCCTGAGGCCATGAAAGGAAGGTGGACCTGTGTCCTATGGCCACCAAGTGTATATGGACATGTGTCCTGTGGACATCAAAGGACTGTAGACCTGGGTTATGCAGACAATAATTGAATGTGGACCTGGGTTCTATGGCCACCAAATAACTGTGGACCTGGTTGATGTGGCCACTAAAGGAATGTAGACCATGGTCCAGCAGCCACCAAGTAAATGTGGACATAGGTCCTATGGCCACCAAAGTAATGTGGACCTTGGTTCTATGGACAACAAGGGACTGTGGACCTCTGTCCAGGGGCAACCAAGTGAAACTGGACCTGGTACCTCAGCCAACAAGGACTATGGACATGAATTTTATGGCCACCAAAGTACTATGGACCTGGGTCCTGTTGCCACTAAAAGATTGTGGACCTGGGCAGGGGACCACAAAGTGAATTTGGACCTGAGTCATATGGCCATCAAATGATTGTGGACTGGAATCCTTTGGCCACCAATTGAATGTGGACCTTGGTCCTGTGGCAACCAAAGGGCTGTGGACCTGAGTCCTGTGGCCTGTTGTAGCTGGAAAGGGATTGCAGCCCGGAACGGCGGCGCCGCAGGAAGGAGCCCGGAGACAGGATGGAAATGAAAAATTCTTTTATCTTTCTCTTTCTGTCTCTTGTAATTTCTAACACCACATACACACTCTCACAAGAAACCAAGGCACGTACTCTTTCAAGAAACTACAATATATATATACACAATAGCGTTAACCCTGTCCGTTCTCTCTCAGGTCTCATCTCACGCGCCTGAGCAGGAATGGCGCTGGCCCGATATGCTGAGTCACAGCTCAAGTCTCTCGAGATCCTGGGCCAAGTCCCGCGAGATCCCAGGCCAAGTCCCGCGAGATCCCAGGCCAAGTCCCGTGAGACTACGGAAGGCGGCAATGCCCAAACATGTCCATGGCCCATAGTCAACCGCAATCTAGCCATCTCCCCAAACAGGGCTCCTGCAGTGGCCAACAAAGGACAGTGGACCAGGGTGCTATGAACACCAAAGGACTGTGGACCTGGGTCCTGTGATCACCAAGTGAAAGTGGACCTGGGTCCTATGGCAACAAAAAGACTGTGGACCTGGAGCCTTGGGCCAGCAAAGGAATGTAAACTTGGGTCCTGTGGCCACCAAGTGAATGTGGACCTAAGGCTTCTGGCCACCAAAGGAATGTGGACATGGGTCCTAAAGCCACCAAAGGACTATGGACCGGGGTCCTCCAGTTACCAAGTGAATGTTGACCTGGGTCCTATGGCCACCAAAGAACTGTGGGCCTGGGTCCTGCGGCCACCAAGTGAATGTGGACTTGGGTCCTGCAGCCACAAAGGGAATGTGGGCCTTGGTCATGCTGCCAACAAAGGAATGTGGACTTGGGTCCTACACCATCAAAGGAATGTGAAATGGGGTCCTATGGCCACCAAAGGACTGGGCCCTAGGTCATGCGTCCACTGAAGGAATGTGGAACAGGGTCCGGCAGCCACCAAAGCATGTGGACCTGGGTCCTGTGGCCACCAAATAAATGTGGTCCTGGGTCCTGGAGCCAACAAAGCTTTATGGACCTGGGTCCTTCTGCCATGAAAGAACTGTGCACCTAGGTCCTGCATCCACAAAAGGAATGAGGACCTGAGTCTGCGGCCACCAAGTGAATGTGGACATGGTTCCTATGGCCAACAAAGGACTGTGGAGCTGGGTCCTGCAGCCACCAAGTAAATGTGGACCTGGGTCCTATGGCTACCAAAAACTATGGACCTGAATCTTAAAGCCACCAAAGGACTGTGGACCTGGGTCCTATGGCAAACAGAGGAATGTGGACCTGGGTTCTGTGGCCACCAAGTGAATGTGGACCTTGGTCCTGGGTCCAACAAAGCCCTATGGACCTGGGTCCTTCTGCCACAAAAGGACTAGGGACCTGGGTCCTGCAGCCACCAAAGGAATGAGGATCTGGGTAATGTGGCCACCAAGTGAATGTGGACCTGGGTCCTACAGTCACCAAAGGACTGTGGGCCTGGGTCCTATGGCCACCAAAGGTCTGTGGACCTGGTCCTGCTGCTAACAAGTGAATATGGACCTGGGTCCTATTGCCACTAAAGGACTGTGGACATGGGTCTTATGGCGACCAAAAAGCATGGACCTGGCTCCTTCGGCCACCAACTGAATGTGGACCTGGGTCCTATGGCCACCAAAGCCCTATGAACTTGGGTCTTGCGTCCACCAAAGGATTGAGGACATAAGTCCTGCGGCCATCAAAGGAATGTGGACCAGGGTCCTGCAGCCACCAAGTAAACCTGGACCTGGGTTTTATGCCCACCAAAAGACTGTGGACCTGGGTCCTATGGCCACCAATAACTCTGGACCTGGGTCCTGTAGCCATCAAGTGAATGTGGACCTAGGTCCTATGGCCACCAAAGGACTGTGGAGCTGGGTCATGCAGCCAAGAAAGGACTGTGGACTTGGGTCCTGCGACCACAAAAGGACTATGGACCTGGTCCTGTGGCCACCAAGTGAATGTGGACCTGGGTCCTGGTGCCAACAAAGCCCTATAAACCTGGGTCCTTCTGCCACAAAAGAACTGTGCACCTAGGTCCTGCAGCCACCAAAGGAATGAGGACCTGAGTCTGTGGCCACCAAGTAAATATGGACATGGTTCCTATGGCCAATAAAGAACTGTGGACCTGGGTCCAATGACCACAAAAGGACTATGGACCTGGGTTATGCGGCCACCAAATGAATGTGGACTTTGGTCCTATGGCCACTAAAAACTATGGACCTGAATTTTATAGCCACCAAAGGACTATGGACCTGGGTCCTATGGGCAACAAATAATGTGGACCTGGGTCCTGTGGCCACCAAGTGAATGTGGACCTTGGTCTTGGGGCCAAAAAAGCCCTATGGACCTGAGTCCTTCTGCCACGAAACGACTGGGGACCTAGGTCCTGCAGCCACCAAAGGAATGAGGATCTGGGTCCTGTGGCCACCAAGTGAATATGGACCTGGGTTTTGCAGTAATGAAAGGACTGTGGACCTGGGTCCTATGGCCACCAAAGGTCTGTGGACCTGGGTCCTGTGACCACCAAATGAATGTGGACCTGAGTTCTGTAGGCAGGCTTGTTTGGCTCCCAGCGGGTCAGCCCATCTTCCATGTTGCTCTGGACCTTTGGGCAGAGCTGGGTGGAGTTCACATGCATCAGGCCATGTCACCTGCTGGAGTGCCGCTGTGAGTCCCCACACACCACACCTGCCCACGCAGTGGCTTTGGTGCCAGTCTGTCCATGCACATTTCACCAGTGTCTTCCTGCACTCAGAATTTCCTTTTTATTTCAGAACCTAAAACAGACAAAACTGAGTGGTGGCGCACACCTGCAATCCCAGCACTTGGGAGGCTGAGGCAGGAGGATCGTGAGTTCAAAGCCGGCCTCAGCAATGGAGAGGCACTTAGCCACTCAGTGAGACTAAGGGCTGGGGATGTGGCCCAGTGGTAGAGTGCCCCTGAGTTTAATCCCAGGTACCAAAAACAAAACAAAACAAACAAACAAACAAACAAACAAAAAAAAACGACAAAAACTATTTGAAGTGTGGAGTAGAATAAATGAAAAAGATCCATTGCCTATTCTCATCATGGTGAAATTTCAGGACATTAAAAGGATCTGAAAATCCTACAGAGAGGAAAAAAGACATTCCCTAAGGAGAAGTAGTAATTGACATGACATGGACGTTCTCATTGATAAGAATGAAATGCAACAAATTTGCCACTTGCAAATTTAATTACATGCTTAATTATGAGCAGTTCATTAATAATAATTACATGGTTTTTTTCCTGTCAAAACTGCAAAGTAGCATATTAAAAAGTAAAATGATATCATTCTCCCCACCATCTGGCGCGGTGGCAAGAGAGGACATTTGTGCTACAGGGTGTTTTGCAACACAGGCTGCATGGTCGACTCTGTGGGGAAAACGGTATGTAAATGAAAAGAAATATGGCCTAGTTCTCACCAATATCCTTAAGGTAGCCTTGTGGGAGACTCTGGACTCCACTTTGCTTCAATCTTAGGAATCGCCAAATTCAGTAACATTTAATGTGAACTTTGGGGCATAAGAGAGAAATCTCAGTTTGCATTCTAATTGTATTTAGGGCAACAGATGCTAATTTCAGCTCACTCATACCTTACTTGGTCCTGCTTGCATAACCACTCAAGGCAAATGTGTGCATATCACAGGACCACTAGGGACAGTGACTCAACGTCCCTGTGTGTGAGTATACATTAGGTACAACTGAGATCCTTGTCATATAAGTGACAGCATTTCAGCAGAGTGCCCTGGAGCTATTTCTGTACTAGCAGAATGGCTCCACAATTCTCCTGCTTTGCCAAGAAACATTGCCTCATGTTACTACATAGGCATTAAGTCTGTTTGGGTTACTTTCTTGAAGCATGAGGAAAAATCTTAAAATTCCCTCTTAAAAACAGCTGCTCAATTGTAGATAGAGCTCTCATTTGAGATATTGGCCAGTTACTCACTGTCAGAGAACATGTTTTCTATTGGAGAGGCAACCTAGAACTGGATGTTCTAAAACCTATTCATAAATTTTCTACAAAACACTCCTTTGTCCAGACTTCATTTCTTCTTCCAATAATTTAGTGTATTTGATTGACAGCAACTTCATAGAGAATTTTAACAGCCATTTGGACATTAATCACTGGATTTTTCACCCCAAACCATACAAACTTCCCCAGAGAAAGAATACACAGGTAGTGGGGCCAGTTGATGTGGAACTGGCCTCTTCTCTGGGGAAAACAAGAGAACTGTGAGGTCAGCTGGTTTCCACAGTGTCCTCACTCCCGCCACGGCTGACTTCGAGGGGCCATCACAATCTCTGAACTTTCCTGAGTCTGTCCCCAGAGCCAGGGTGGGTCAGTCTGCCCATGACGGGAAATGCTTCTGAGCCAACAACCACGACCTATGGCTGTGTCTACGTCTTGCTAAGCTGATTGTGCCGCTTAAGGTGTGTGATTTACGGCAAATGATGCTTCACGTTCTGTTCAGTTATCATTTGTCTTGCATCAAAGTCATCCTGTGTCACCATCAAATCCCAGAGACACAGACGTTTGGCTAGAAAACATGGGCCACACAGTGTTGGGCCATCGCAGCATGGAGACAGACTTTAAAGACACATTTCAAGGGCCCTGTGAAAGCAGATCTGGAGACCATAAGCAGGTCTCTGTGTTGGTGGGGCCTGTCTTAATGTGAGGTCATAACCCGTACCTGCCTTCTCCACTCAACCCTAGAAGAGCTTGTCACGCTGAGTTCCAGAAACACAACAGTGACGTCATAACGAGAGAGTTTTTTTGTTTTTGTTTTTTCATTGTAAAGCAGCCAGCAGCTCTTACAGATGTGAGGAATGTCATTCCACTGCCACCCCCCCCCCCACAACCGAGGTGAGTCCAAAAAGCTTCATGTGACTTCTGAGTAGGAGAAAAGATTTCACTGGCATATTCTCCCAACCTAGAAATGGGCCGCGTTCCGTGGTGAAACCAGAGGGCATGAAACCTCATTCCTTCCCCACTCGTCGTAGCAACTAATTGCTATTCAGGTCTGTGAGATAAGATGGCATTTTCTGAAAGTTGGCAAATATTATTCTTTTTGGTCTTATGTACTATACCAAACAGCGCACACACACACACACACACACACACACACACACACACGGGAAAATGTTAGAAATTTTCTACTCACCACACCAAACCTCAAAAGAATTTTCAGCTTTAAATATAGAATTTTAAGAATGAGGAAATGTCAGGTGCTGCCTCCAACATTGACGGGCACGGTCACCTCGACTGACACTGCCATGGAGTTCTGGAATGAGGACAGCTCCTCCTCTGGGAGGAGGGGATTGAGCTGAGGAGGAGCAAGCGCCCCGCAGACGGGACCTGCTGAGCACACACCTGCGCCTCCACACAGAGCCGTCTAGACTTCCGTCCTTAAAGCGGGTCAGCACTGTGTCTTACTAGTAGGAAGAGCCTGCAATGCTGGTTCAATTAGTGACCTAAATGAGATAGAAGGGCTGAGCGGTGACGGGTGTCAATCTTCTGCTATTGGTGGGCCCTTGTGTTCAACCTGTGTCCCATCATGTTCTGCATCCTTCTTGACAATCGGTAAAAATATTTATTTTGATGAAACACATTGCTTACTTTTAAATATAACCACAGTTTTGGACACTCACACTTGAGAACTTATTCAATCAATTCAACAAACAATAACAAAGTCCCTATCATACACCAAGCACTATGCCTAGTTTGGAAGGAGTCCTTGGCATAGACGTACTTGGGCTAAGTGTCATGAAATATTTTTACCCCTTTTTCCCAGCGTAAGACCTAGAAGAGAGTATTAGATACTGCACCAAATCACTCATTCCAAATCAAAGCTTGGTACAATCTTTTAGTAAGAATAAATGCTGAGAGCATCACTCTGTTGAGATTGATAGATTAACTAGAAATGTATGCACATGAATGATTTACCTGTAAATGCACCCTAAGGGTCAAAGTGCTCTAGTTTTGTTAAATGTATTTGACTGAATATCAATAGCATCAACCATCATTTAGTATTATTTCTTAGCTCAAAAATTTTAAGCATTTTATTTTTTCCCATAGTGAAAATGCACTCATAAACAAATAACAATCAAAAGTCTTTAGGTATATATAGCAAGATGATTTTTTTTTTACCTTTGCTAAAAATCATTTAATATTTTTTTGCTCTCTGTCCAGTTGATTCATGTGTCCATCCTTTTGCAAATGCCATGTAATCTTTTTTTTAGATTATTTATTTATTTATTCATAATGCACAAGTATATCATCTTTTTACATACAACTGCTTGTATACAAAGTATATAAGTACCACTGAGATCTTTAATCATGCATTTAGGATAGTGATATCCATCTCATTCAACCACCATTTCCCCTCCTTCTCCCCCCCCCCGCTCCCTCCTTTACCCTCCCTTTCCTTTGACCATTCTAGTGTTCCTCTAATCATATGTACCCCCATCCAATCACTCTGTGAACTAACCTCCTTATATCAGAGAAAACATTTGGTATTTGGATTTTTGAGATTGACTAATTTCACTTAGCATTATATTCTCCAACTTCAACCTCTCTGGCAATTAGAGAAATGCAAATAAAAACTACTCTAAGATTTCATTTCACTCCAGTCAGAATGGCAGCTATCAAGAACACAAACAACAATAAATGTTGGAGAGGATGTGGGGAAAAAGGCACACTCATACATTGCTGGTGGGACTGCAAAATGGTGCAACCGCTATGGAAAGCAGTATGGAGATTTCTTGGGAAAATGGGAATGGAACCACCCTATGACCCAGCCATCCCACTTCTGGGTCTGTTCCCAAAAGACTTAAAAACAGCATATTACAGTGACACAGCCACTTCAATGTTTATAGCAGCACAATTCATAATAGCTAGGTTGTGGAACCAACCTAGATGTTCCTCAGTAGATGAGTGGATAAAGAAAATGTGGTATATATACAAAACGGAATTTTACTCAGCAATAAGAGAGAATAAAATAATGGCATTTGCAGGTAGCAAGATGATTTATAACAGCAGTTTTTAAACTGGGTTACAAACCTGAGGCTCCGCCACACTTACCAAGGGCTATTGGGGTAAAGATAGTTTTAAGGAATTAAATCCATTTAAAATGGTTCCCTTTCACAATGGTCCTCTTTCTGCTTCAAGAAAGAAAATTGCCTTTGAGATGTAGAAACTGCTGAAGAATCCATGACACCATTTGAAATGTTCGCCTAGGTGTTAAGAAAGTTAAGACTAGGTAGCAAATAATGTTCTGCAATCAGGAAGTACTTGATTTCTTCTTTAAAAAAAACTGAAGAGTAATCCAATTGTCCAATGAGGCATTATTCAAAATGCTTGTTGATAACAGATTGTGTTGGTCAGGGTCCTACAGAGAAATGGTGCTAACAAGGGCTAGATCTAGAACAAAATAGACATCACATAGACTTAGACATAGACCTAGACTTAGACATAGACCTAGAGATTTATTGTAAGGAATCGGCTCAAGCACAGGGCTGATAAGTCCAGATTTTGTCACGCTGGCTGGTAGGCTGGAGATTCAGTTGGGGCTGATACTGCAGGCTTCAGTGCAAACCCTGTAGAACGGGTCAGCAGGCCGGAAACCCAGGCGAGGTTTCCGTTTTGACACTGCAGTCTTCAGGAGCATGGCTTGTCCTTCAGGAGCCTGTCGCTGGTCTGAAGGCCTTCACCTGATGGACGAGGCCACGCACGTTGTGGAGGGTGATCGGCTCAACTCAAAGGCTACTGGTGTGTTAATCACTCCACAGATACGGTCACAGCCACGTCTACGCTAGCGATGGACCCAACGACTGCGCACCACAGCCTGGTCACGTTGACACACAGCCCAACCGTTACAGAGGAAATATGTGCTGTTTTGCATATGACTCCAGATGGCCAAAGGACAGTGACATGGCCATCATAGAGCTTCCATTCCTACCTACTTATTGGAGTGAACACAATCTTTTGATCCTGAAAGATGAGAAGCAATGCAGAATTGGTGCCCAACGCGTCTAGCAGTACATAGTATTCACCCACGGCCAGGCAAGCTGATGGCTAGACTTCCACCTGTCCCCCCAAAACACACATTCATTTAAAGATTATCAAAATTTATATATTTTTCTTTTTTCTTTTTTACTTTAATTTGTTATGTATGACAGCAGAATGCATTACAATTCATATTACACATATAGAGCACAATTTCTCATATCTCTGGTTGTACACAGGCATATTCACACCATTCGTGTCTTCATACATGCACTTAGGGTAATGATGTCCATCTCATTCCACCGTCTTTTTTACCCCCATGCCCCCTCCCTTCCCCTCCCATCCCTATGCCCTATCTAGAGTTAGTCTAACCCCTATGCCCTATCTAGAGTTCATGCTCCCCCTCCCAACCCTACTGTGAATCGGCCTCCTTATATGAGAGAAAACATTCAGCATTCGGCTTTTTGGGATTGGCTAACTTCACTTAGCATTATATTCTCTAACTCCATCCATTTACCTGCAAATGCCATGATTTATTCTCTTTTATTGCTGAGTAATACTCCATTGTGTATATATACCAACGTTTCTTTATCCATTCATCTACCCAGGGGCATCTAGGTTGGTTCCACAGTTTAGCTATTGTGAATTGTGCTGCTATAAACACTGATGTGGCTGTGTCCCTGTAGTAAGCTGTTTTTAAGTTCGTTGGGTATAGACCAAAGAGCATTTCAATCATTTTTGTACTGATGACTTCAGTGAATTCAATCTAAAAGAGAAGTTTGAATAGTACAGGTATAAATATCAAAAAATTATTTTTCTAAAGGGTACACATATTTTATTACTAAGTAATAAGATAATTAATAAATGATTTTAAGCATAAAATGTAGCCAGTTAGGATACCGTTCTGTAGTAAGAATGAAAATACAAAAGCAAAGAAAAATTCCAATGAAATACATGGTTTGAAAGATTTAGTTGCCTATTTTTGAACGAAGCATAGGAAGTAACTCACTGCTCTGGCTTTTAGCCTGTATTGAATGCATTTTTATAAGCTTCACTTTCAGCAATATTTATACTGAAAATTAAGTTCTTTATAAATAGTATAATCTTGATAAGTTTTAAATGTACAAGAAGATATATAGTTTTTCACAATTCGTTCCACAGATGTGTAAGGAAAGCTGTTAGAAGACCACTGTCATACACAGTGTATCGGAACAGCCCCACAGGCACTTCTAAGAACAACTCCATGCTAAGTGACGGAAACCCAAAACTCTCAACTCCACAGAATGTGTTGCCAGAATACAGCCAACCCTAAGAGATCATCTACTGCAGCTGCATTTTTACAAAAGAAGAAATTTGCCCCAGAAAGAGTAAAAAAGGCTTTCTCTACCCTCTCCAATGCCTTTGCCTACGTCGTGACTCAGAGGCCTCTTGACAGGTGAAGTGGCACCCCAGCCTGCCGCACTGACAGGACTGTAGGGGACAGACACTCAGCAACGTAAGGTCAAATAGGAACACCAGAATGATATTTAACATTTTTACTTAGTACCCTCCAATTTAGCACTTTTTTCCTAATGATAAATTAAGAGTTTGTCCCTGAACTTTCAGAATTTAACAGATATTAGCCAAGTGTGGTGGCTCATGCCTGTAATCCCAGTGACTCAAGAGGCTGAGGCAAGAGGGTCACACAGGCTCAAGGCCAGTGTCAGCAAGTGAGCAAGGCGCTGTCTCAAAATAAGAATAAATTGATAAATAAAAAAGACTGAGGCTGTGGCTCAGTGTTAAGCATCCCTGGGTTCAGAAAATTTTAAAAAGTCTTTTTAAGAATTTAACAGATGTTAACATGAACCTACTTGACAGTCTGCTCCTGACACGCAATCTCTTGAAGGAGACAAATGCCTACTAAGGGTCACAGGCTCCGACCAAACACCCAGGCCCTGTGTTGGGGGCTCCGCGTGTTTTCTCTGGGGTGGGGCTTAGCACAGTGAGGGGGACGGGGCACGGTGCTTGGTGGCGGTGGCCTGTGTTGGAGCACCCTGCTGTAGTGGTGCTGTTTGTGTTTGCAAAGTCTCTAACGCAATTACGTTACTTTTACAACAGAAGATTGTTTTTCAGGAATGTTCAGAGAATATGAGTCGCTTGATGTTCACAAAATGTTCGGAGTTTGGACAAAAAAGCAATATTAAGGGAAGGGGAGAGATTTTAGAGCTCTACATAGAGATTCATCAGGAGATAGAAAACGTGGCGAGACAAACGTGAGCACCAAAGGCCTTTCTGTCTTTGTGTTTTTATCTCAATTAATTCGTGTAACCAGATGAAGAGGTAAAGCCCGACCCTGAGGGGCTGTGGCCCGTGAGGCCAGTCCAGGGTTGTGCCTGTCACAGACACACCATCAGGGGCTGGGGTGTAGCTCAGTGGCAGAGCCCCGTGCCCCGCGTGTCCCAGGCCCTGGATTCACTCCCCAGCACTGCAAGGAAAAACGAGAAAGAAAAAGAGATGCATTGTCCAAATGGGAAGAAAGGGTTGGCCTGGATGTGCCCTGGTTAGACCTCTGCAGAGACAGGGAGGAGTGTCCATTTCTAGCCACCCACGAGGGGATCTCAGGAGCATGCTGGTCTTCCTCTCTCCTCTCTGGTCCTCTCAAATTCCACACCCACTAGAGCCTTTCATTTTCCAAAACAAGCGAATGGGGAAAACAAAAGAAAAAGTGATTCAATAAACTACTTCCCCCTCCATCCCTGTAAGCTGCCTGGTACCGAAAACCGGGAAGAAATCTCGGAGGCAGAGTATAGCTTTTTACTATTTTTACTTCTACTTTCTTAGAGCTTAGAGAGGGAAAGAAAGATTTTTAGAGAGAAAGATTAAAGCGAGCTTTTCTTCTTGTCTTCTTAGCTTACAGTCTTAGAGAGAAAGAAAGATAGAGCTTAGAGCTTAGCTTAGAGAAAGATTAGAGCTTCTTTCTTCTCTCTTCTTTCTTCCTTCTTTCTTCTGTCTTCTGTCTTCCTCAGGAGCCTCGGCCTAACTCTGACCAGTCATTACTTCTTCTATCTGGTTTCTCTTCTGTCTTCTATCTGGTTTCTCTTCTGTAACCGCTCTGCCTACGTTCTGGCCGCTCTGATTCTTCTGACCGACCGAGTGACTGCCCGACTGACTGAATTCTCCGTTCTCCTAACTCGGACCGCCTTCACCCGGTTATATACCTTCAGCTTTGCGGGTGCCTACAGGTGCGTCACATACATATCAGGTGGAACTTATGGCTTCCAGCTAGCTGCAACAGCCCTTCCTGATTAGGGCTCCTTCACATCCCCAGTCCAGAAATGCTTCTTTCTCTGTTCCAGTCTCTGGTCCACTGAGGTCCAGTCTCTACTAGGTCCTCCCCCACCTCTCCATTCTGGAAATGGTGGTAGAAATGGGTGGGTGGGTGAGAGAATGGGAGTGGGCTGGAAGTTACAGGATCCCTGAACCATCCTGCTTACATTGAAATCATTCTAGTGAACCTGCAAAAATAATTTTAAAAGCTGAGCGTTTACCCACAAGATGATAATGAATGTACTTTATTATTACTTCCAACAACAACAACAACAACAACAAAATCAGAATTTGCACTTTCTCTAAAGGAAAAAAATTTAAAAAGTACTGACCAAAGGGCTCCCAGTCCCTGAGACCCTATGAAGTGCGCACCTGGGGGCTCTGTGCTGATGTGCACCTGCAGTGCGTCCGTCACCAGCCGCAGGGTACAGCTGCGGCATCTGCAGAAGCCTGCGGGGAAGATGGCAGAGCCGGGCCAGCGCCCATCAGCTTCTCAGCCCTTGCTTAGAACATTTCCCTCTGGGCTTCGACCACTGGGAAATCTCTGGCTCATTGTAAACCACCGTTACTTCATCAAATGGCCTCTTTTTAATTTGTTATTTGTTCTTTTTATATATTCATGACAGCAGGGTGTCCTTTGATGTGTTATACAAACATGGAGTCTAACTGCCCATTCTTGTGATTGTACATGATGTGGAGTTCCTCTGGTGGTGTAGTCATATGTGAACATAGGAAAGTGATGTCTGATTCACTCTACTATCTTTTCTATACCATTCCCACCTCTCTTCCCTTCATTCCCCCTTGTCTATCCAATAAACTTCTATTCTTCCCCCTCCCCTTATTGCATGTTAGCATCCACATACTAAAGGGAACTTTCAGCATTTGGTTTGGGGGGATGGGCTTATTTCACTTAGCATGATAGACTCCAGTTTCATCCATTTACCAAAAAATGCCATAATTTCATTCTTATTTATATTTGAGTGATATTCCAGTGCATGTGCGTGTGTGTATGTATAATGTATGTATATACCATTTTCTTTATCCATTCTTCATCCATTCATCTGTTGAAGGGAACCTAGGTTGGTTCCATGGCTTAGCTATTGTGAACTGAGGTGCTATAAACATTGATGTGGCTGTGTCACTATAGTATGCTGATTTTAGATATTTGGGATAAATATGTAGGAATGGGATAGCTGGGTCATTTGGTTATATTCCCAGCCTTTTGTGAATCTCCATACTTCTTTTAACAGAAGTTGAGATCAACAGTTCCACAAACAGTGTACAAGTATACCTCTCTCCTCACATCTTCACTGGCAACAACCGTTATTTGTATTCTTTTTTAAATATTTATTTATTTGCTTTAGTTGTACACAATGCATTTTATTTTTACACAGTGCTGAGGATCGAACCCGGGCCGTGGACGTGCTGGGTGAGTGCTCTACCACTGAGCTACAACCCCAAGCCCATTATTTGTATTCTTGTTGATTGTCATTCTAATTGGAGTGAGATGAAATCTCAGTGTGGTTTTGATTTGCATTTCCCTGATTGCTAAGGATGTTGGAACTTCTTAATACATTTGTTAGACATTTGTATTTCTTCTTGTTAGAAGGGTGTTTAGATCATTTTCCCATTTGTTGATTGTGTTATTTGAGTTATTTGCTTTTTTATGTTGTTGTTTTGGGGTTTATTTATCTGTTTGTTTGGTGTTAAGTTTTTTAGTTCTTCCTATGTTTCTTGATAATACTTCCCTGCTGGGAGAGGGACTGGCAAAGACCTTCTCCCACTCTGTAGGCTCTCTCTCCACACTCTAGTTCCCTCTGCAGGCAGAAGATTTGTCATTTGATGCCATCCTAATTATCGATTCTTCATTTTATTTCCTGAGCTCGAGGAATATCATGAAGGAAGTCGGAGCCTGTGCCTGTATGTTGGAGAGTTGACCCCGTATTTTCTTCCAGCAGTTGACGAGATTCTGGAGGATCTGTTGGGGACTTAAGAACACGCCAGCCGAAAGAACAGAAAAAACTAGCTCTCTGGCTGCCTCCCACTTCCTGATACGGGGACTTGGCCTGGCCAAGGGGCGTTCCCCTGACTTAAGATGAGAACTGAAACCACCCCAAGGATAGGCCAATGGCTCCGCCAATGGCATCCGCCCATGCTCCTTATGTGTCCTGTGATCTTTCTGCTGATTGGCCCGTGTCCTCTATAAGAACGTCCAACTTCCTCAATAAACCAGTTAGTGCCTTGACAAGTTCTCCCTGGTGCGTCCCTGCTTGCTTCCATCGTGAGGGCTGGTGTGGGCCACCAGCTGGCCCCTGCTGTTCCCGAGTTCGCCTCCACTGGGGCGTGTTCCCCCAGTCTTCTCTGCTGGCCGGAGGAGCCTATCCTGGGTGTGTGGGGGGGGGGGCGGAGCTAAAGGCCCCAGCAACTAAAAAAATAACCAAACAGGATCTTTGGAGCGGGGTAAGAGATGGGGATCTAGCTTTTTTCTACATATGGCTATCCAGTATTCCCAGCACCATTTATTAAAAGGGTTATGCGTTCTTCAATGTAAGTTTTTGGCGCCTTTGTCAAGGATAAAATGTGTCTGTGTGAATTTGTCTCTGTGTCTTCTACTCTATTCCGTGGGTTCTCGGGTCTGATTCGGTGCCAGGACCATGCTGTTTCTGTTACCACAGCTCTGTTGTATAATTTCACATCAGGTATTGGGGTGTCTCCAGCCTCCATCTTCTTGTTCAGGATTGCTTTGGCTATTCTGGATCTCCTATTCTATCAAATGAATTTTAGGGGAAAATGTGCACCAAGAACCCCAACATATCACCTCATTTCCTCTGAAAAAAGATCCCAAGTTATTTCTTGATTATAAGTAGCTAAATAAAATGCAGATGGTTGATTACCTGACTGAAGCAATACTTAGGCATTCACAGCAGTTAGTCCAACTAGTTGACCTGGGACCGTTTCCCTCCAATTCTTAGTGATGGCACTGCCAAGAGAAGCAGCTCTTACTGGCTCAGGCAGAAGAACATGATTTCGCCACATGGATCATCCCTTTGGAGGGGTCTCACAGGCTGTGATACAGAGAGGGAAGGAAAATTTGGCCACTAGGCACGGGGGAACTAAAATCAGTTTGGGACAGAGAGGCTATCCAAGATTAGCTCTGCGTCCAGAGGCAGCCCCTCCCATCTTCATTGCCTGGGGACTTCTCTGTGGAGGAAGGGGAAGGCAGGATTGCCACCTGGCAAGCCTGAGGGGCAGCTTCCTTGGAGTGTTGTGGAAGGGGCAAGTCCAGCCCCTGACCTGCTGCAGGAGCAAGGGGAGCACACAGAGGAGAAGGGCTGCCTTGGGTGACATTTCTTAAAATGATTAAATGCCAGCATCAAGGCCTCTAAAGGAGCTTGCCCATAAAGGGAAGGAGAAATCACATTGTAAAATGACCCAACAAAACACCCAGGCGGCCTGAGCCCCCTGTTTCAGAGGAGCTGCGTGTCCTTGAGCCTCTTTGCACAGACAGAGGAGCACCCTGAAGGAGGTCACTTAGAGACAGGCCCCCTGCAGCGCCGCCTCAGTAAGATACCATAAAAATTCTTTCCGGGAAGAGTCACCCGTCTTCCAGCCTCCTGGTAGTGGGAGCTGGCCCGGATTCGACAGGACCATGATGTATTCCCCCTGCGGGCTGCGGCCTCCTGCCCTCCCCGCTGGCTCGGCAGCACCCAGCGACTCTCCAGGGCACTGGAGTCAGTGCGTGGGTGTGTCCTATCACGTCTTTATGCCACAAGTCTTGGCTTTTCATAAAGGAACTTGATTTATCCTTCCTCCGAGCAATGTCCCAGCATGACCTAATGCTGGGGAAGTGGGTTGCAGTTCCAGGAGCTTTTAATCCCTTGAACGAAGAATTTGTCAAAAGGGTCAGGTTTATGGAATATTGAAGTTCAACAGGTCTCAGAGCTATTTTAGATGAAGCCCCTCTTTTCAAAGACAATCGGAAAATATTTTGTCCAAAATCACATACTTCACTAATGGAAGAAGAGAGACCAAATCTCAGCCTTTGAGTCTCAGGTTTTCAGAGTTGTGTACACAATTGAACCAGTAAAACTCAACAGACGGTGTCACTGTCCCTAAACCTGTGCACACATTAGAATCACCAGAGGGAATTTTTTTTAAAGTAAAATTCCAAGATCCAACTCCAGACAATTTGATCATAATCTCTGAATGGGGAGACACAGTTTCTGCATTTTTAAAAAGTTTCCCAGGCAACTCAATGTGGAAGCAGATTTTTTTTTTTTTTTTTTTTTTTTGTGGTACCAGGGATTGAACTCAGGGGCACTCGACCACTGGGCCACATCCCTGGCCCTTTTTTTTTTGTATTTTATTTAGAGACAGGGTCTCACTGAGTTGCTAAGTGCCTCGCCATTGCTGAGGCTGGCTTTGAACTCGCGATCCTCCTGCCTCAGCCTCCCAAAGAGCTGGGATTACAGGCGTGCGCCACCGCGCCCGGCTTGGAAGCAGATTTTTAAAAACAAAAAAGTCAACAAAGAGTTGGTCATCCCTGCCTAGCTGACCACACATCACCTCTGCCCACCAAGTTCTTGGTGTATGTCTGTGGTCCCAGGTCTAGCTGCTAATGGAAGCCCCCTTTCATTCCCAACAGTGTCCCAGGACATATGACAAGTAGCACCCTACCATTATCAGTTTGACTTATAGTCACTGAAATAGCATCTCTGATGTCAACTGCAAAATTCCTCCTGAAGTGTTAAAAAATTAAGGTAGGAGTCACGGTGTCCAAAACTGAAAAAGAACTATTTGACTACTCTGGAATTCTGCCCTTAATAAAGAGCTTTCCATCTCCATACTGATTTTTGGCTTCCTACATTTAACATATCAGTGTAGTGTAGCCAAGTTACAAAAGAATTTGGAAAGTCTGTCTTTCCGGGATGTCCCTAAACAACATGATGACTCCCCTATTTCCCTGTTCAAGCAATAACAATTCATCAGTGTTGGCTCCATAAGGACTGAGGGGTGTTGACAGGAAGTCACGTGCACAGGGAAATGCCTCGGCCTGCAGAATCACCAGGAGCCTCCTTTATGTAGCTCGTAGGACGGCTAAGTTTGTGCATGATTTATAAAACCTCCATTTCTCTTTGTTGTTGCTTATTTTAATGAGGAAGTTTTCATATGCAAAGAACACACATCCAAATTCAACTAGCTAAAGGTAAAACAAATAGTAAATAAGTTTATTGGGGTGTACCTGGGAAGGAAAGGAGTGGCCCGAGCCTCGAGCGTGGTATGCCAAGGACCAGGACATCAAGACACTTCCCTCTGAGTGTGGACCTATTTCTCCCTGTCTCTAGCAGTTTCCCTCCGCATCCCAAGGAAGACAGCTGCCAGACAGCTCACATCCATGTCCTTCCAACAGGGGGACCACAAAGACAAAACACAGCTTTCCTAATGTAGCCTCTTCAGCAAATGGTGCTGAGAAAACTGGAAACCCATATGCAGCAAAATGAAATTTTAAACCACTATCTCTCACCATGCACAAAACTCAACTCAAAGTGGATCAAGGACCTAGGAATTAGACCAGAGACCCTGCACCTAATAAAGGAAAAAGTAGGCCCAAATCTTCATCATGTCGGATTAGGTCATGACTTCCTTAACCAGACTCCTAAAGCACAAAAAATAAAATCAGAATTAATAAATGGGATGGACTCAAACTAAAAAGCTTCTTCTCAGTAAAGGAAATAATCAATAACATGAGGAGGGAGCCCATAGAGTGGGAGAACATCTTTACCACACGCACATCTGTACCACATAGAGCACTAATCTCTGGGATATAAAAAGAACTCAAAAAACTAAACGCCAAAAAATAAATAACCCAATCAATAAATGGGCTAAGGAACTGAAAGACACTTTCAGAAGAAGAAATACAATCAATCAACAAATATATGAAAAAATGTTCAACTTCTCTAGTAATTAGAGAAATGCAAATCAAACTACTCTGATTTTATCTCACGTGATTCATAATAGCGATTATCAAGAATACAAACAATAATAAGTGTTGGTGAGTATGTGGAGATAAAGGCACACTCATACATTGCTGGTGGGACTGCAAAATGGTTGCGATCACTATGGAAAGCAGTGTAGAGATTCCTTAGAAAACTTGGAATGGAACCACCATTTGACCCAGCCATCCCACTCCTTGGTCTATAATCAAAGGACTTAAAATCAGCACACTATAGTGACACAGCTCCCTTGCCTTGATAGAAGTATCCTGAGGAGCCTCATTTGTCAACTGGTGTCATTAAGCTCCCTCTGAAGCAATCTCTGTTCAGAGGAACATAGGCGAGTGGGTTCAGGGGCACAGGGGCGTCCACTGGCCAAGACGGAGCCTCATTTCCATTCATGGAGATTGGCACGTGTGAAGAAGGGGCCTGTTCTATGTGGTTAGGAGGGGCACGGGGGAACACTTGTTGGACACTGAAAACAAAACCTCACCGTTAAGCCCCCATCCTCACACTCCAGAAGCAGCTACTTTAATTCAAAAGATTTGCAGAGTAACTATCACAGGATCTTCAGGGGAAGACTTGCTTGCTTCTAAGTTGAAGGTGTGCTTGCTTGCAAAGCTTGCTGTCCTAAGTAGCTTGTTCCAAACCCATCCTGGTGCGGTGGGAAGGAACTGTCTTCACGGGCACCCACACCTCTACTGGACAACTCTGTGAGAAATGCAGCCACATACCAACGAGAGCAAGCAACTAAATCTCTCCTTTATTCTAGGAGGGCCCTGAGTGCAGACGGAGGAGCATAGAATTACACAGGAAGTCCAGAAAAGAATGAAATCCAGATCCAGGATGTCCTAACCCTTCCGTGACCCTGGAAAACAAAAACTTTGCAATCAACACTTGAACACTTTATACTTGAGCATCAGGTGGTAGCAAGAATGTGTGGATTACTGAAACAGCCTGTAGAAAACACGTCCAAGGACAGGAGACAGGAGATTAATCAGTAAGTTCTCTCCCCGATCAATTTCAGAAAATACTTCTCAGCCCTTTGTCTCCAAGTTGGGACGACATTCAAATGTAAAAAAAGAAATAAATACTGATTGAGCACAGCTGGAGAGCATTTAATATCACAAGTGCAAGAGAAGCAAGCGCAAGCTCGCGAGCCCCTCTCTGGTGTGATCTCTACTTGGGATCAGATGTTTGGATACGTTCACTGCTGCCCCAGAGTGCATTTCCAGTGCTCTGTGAATAAGAAATAGTGAATGTGAATGAGCCTATCATCAATGGGGGGGGGGAGTGGGGCATGAGAAGGGTGGGCTTTCTCCATCGAAATTTGCCAAATTTCAATGGGGCCTAGGAAGTGGTTGCTGGAGAAGGATTATCAAGGGCCCAGGCATCTGCAAGGTCAGAGAGGAAGTGCTTTTGCACGCTTGGATGCTAACTGTGCACTTCCACGTTCAGGGAGCAAACTGTGGTTCTTTCGACCAAGATTTCCTCAAGTTTGCGGTGCACCACGTCATCCTTGCTGACTTCGTATCTCTGGAGAAAATCTCTGCCCAGATTCTTAATCTCACGTGGTGAATGAACATTGTGTAGAAGAAACATTGTATGTAACAGTGGAGCATGAAGTCTTCCTTTAGAAATTGAGAGCAAGACAAGGATGTCTGCTGTCCCTGCTTCTAGTCAACATTTTTGGACTAGCTAGTTAAATGAAGAAGGAAAAACTAAAAAGGTTAAAACTGATCAATTAAACTATATTATAATGAAGAAATTCACTTAATCAAAAACGCCATCCAAGAATAAAAGCACAAGTTATAGAATGAAAGAAAATACAAATCTAGCGAACGGCTCACATCAAGACTACATGAAGAAGTTCTGTTAAACTGTATGAAAGAGATGCTACAGCAGGAAAATGGAAAGGGGGCTTGAAGAAGTTCAAAAAAGAGAAATCCAAACATCCAGTAAAGAGGAAAGATTCCCAACATCGCTATAGTCAAGGAGATGCAAATTAAAGCCATGATGAGTTCTCAGTGCATTTATAGGAATGGCTAAAATTAAAACAACAAAAAAATTGTCACATTCTGCCAGTAGGAATATGATTTTGGTGAGGCAGGTACCAGGGATAGAACTCAGGGGCACTTGGCCACTGAGCCACATCCCCAGCCCTATTTTTTATTTTATTTAGAAACAGAGTCTCACTTAGTTGTTTAGCACCTCTCAGTTGCCAAGGCTGGCTTTGAACCCACGATCCTCCTGCCTCGGCCGCCTGGGCCACTGGGTTACTGGCGTGCGCCACCTCACAGGGTGGGAATACAAATTTGTCAACTATTTGGAAAATCGTTTGACATCACCCAGGTTAAAATACATACATCCTACCTCTCAGAAATTCCGCTCCTACGTATGTTCCCTGCGTGTACGTCAGGAGACAGGCACCAAGTATTCACAGTGACGTTATTTATAACAGCTAAATACTGAAAACAACCTTCGTCCATTGAATACATGCATGAGTGAGTAGTAATGCCCCAGTCCAGTTGAATACCAAGAAGCAGCACAAATGGAGAACTGTACAAACAACAGGGAATAGGCGAACTAAAATCCCAGGGACACAAGAGTGCTCTCCCCTGCAGAACTGCTGCCTGCCCTCTCCAGTGGTTTCTTCTCTGCATTTGCACTTCCTGGCATGAGCGGGGCACAAAGCCTCCTCCAAGCAGAGGGACTTTCCCAGCAAAGGCATACGCAGAGAGGGAAACCAGACAGTCTTGGTGGCCTCGAGGGCTCCGAGAACAGATTGAAAACTACAGGAGCCCAGTTTTTAGCACAGAGTATTCTCTGGGACATACCCAACTTGAATATGCTCTCTCTCTTTTTTAAATTTATTTGCTTTAGTTGTATACAATGCCTTTATTTTTACGTGGTGCTGAGGATCGAACCCGGGCCGTGCACGTGCTAGGCCAGCGCTCTACCGCTGAGCCATAACCCCAGCCCTTGAATGTGCTCTTGTACCTTTACACTACCATTTTTATTTTGTTGGATTCTGTTTGTTAGTATTTTGTCAGGGATATTTTGAATATGTGTCCTTGTGAGAGACTGCCCTGTAATTTCCTTTTACTGTAGTATCCCAGTCTGATAAGTTTCAGAGCTTATTGGCCATACAAGTTGAAAAGTAATCATTTTTTATGTATTCTCCAGAAAATTTTTAAAATATTGGAACCAACTCCTCCATAAAGGCTTAATGGGACTCACTAATAAATATGTCGGTGTCTCTTGCTTTCTTTGTGAGCATGCTTTATCTGTGGTTGTGATTTCTTCAGTAGGACTCTCACACTTGATTGGGTTTTGCTAAGATATGTTTTTCTAGAAAATCATCTATGGCTCTTTATTCGCTGGCATCAATTTGTCCGCAGAGAACTCTCGCGATGATATAAGTACCTGTCCACTCTGCAGTGCTGTTGCTTTCCCTTGATTTGGCATTGTATCATGAACATTTTCAAACACAATCAGACGTACTTAAGGGTAGGACAGGAAGTCACTCTATGGCTATTTCTATCTTTACAATTTTGACTCTTTGTGCTTTTTGTTTTGGAGATTTTTCCTGAAAAGAATATGCTAAATCTTTGTTAAGTTTACCTTTTCAATTGTTATCTTCCGTGATAGCTCTGAAACTTGCATACTCATTTCTATTCACTTAATGATTAACCTTAAGATCTTCACATGAGAACTTACATGAACTCCTAAAATTTTCACTATCTTAATCTTCCTCACAAACACAATATTTACAACATTTAGCTACTATCACACCCCTTATCCTCACATGCTAATTATGCTAAATATTTATGTTCTATCTTAATGTAATCATCCAAATCAGATTTATGTCAGCCATTTCTTTCCAGACATACTTATGATTTTTCCAGATTTCTTACTCACCAACCTTTCCTGCATCTTGGAATTTATTTTTGAATAATTTGTTGTCTTCTTCAGGAATCATATATATTAACTTTATTGAGATATAATTCAGATGCGTGTATTAGTTTCCTAGGGCTATTGGAACAACTTGCCACAAACCTGGTTACTTAAAGCAATAGAAATTATTCCTTCACATTTGCTGAGAATAATTGAAAGTCTAGAATCAAGGAAATGGCAGGGCTGTGTTCCCTCTGAAGGCTCTAGGAGAGGACCCTTGTTGGCATCTTCCAGTTTGCGGTAACTTCCGGCACACCTTGGCTTGTGGCTGCATCTCTCCGAGGCTGCCTCCTTCCTCATGTGGTTCTCTGTCTCTCTCTCTGTCTTGATTTTTTTTGAGGACTGCTCATTGAGTTTGAGGCCCACCCAAATCCAGAAGGATTTCAACTTGAGATCTTTACCTAATTACATCTGCAAAGATCCTGTTTCTAGGGCTGGGGTTGTGGCTCAGCGGTGGAGCGCTCGCCTAGCATGTGCGCAGCCCGGGTTCGATCCTCAGCACCACGTACAAAGAAACCCATTGTGTACAGCTAAAGCAAATAAATAAATATACATATTTTTTTTAAAAAAAGATCCTGTTTCTACCTGAGGTCACATTCTGGGGTTCCAGGTGGACATGAGCTTGGGGGGTGCAGTTTTCAACCCTCTTTACAGACTGGAATTCCTATGTTTATACACAACAAGTGTATAATTCAGTGGTTTTTAATATATTCAGAGTTGTGTGACCTTCTCAGTTTTATAATATTTTTATAATTTCCCCAAAACAACCCAGTACTCTCAGATACATCTTTCAGACTTTCCTTTACTAAGAAACTAGTGATCACAAATTTATTTTTAGTTGTTAATGTCTGAAAGGGTATTTAATATTCATTCCTTAAAAATTTAGGAAAGTTAACAATTCTAGGTTGACATTTATTTTTCTCAACAGTTTAAATAGATTTTTCCACCGTGCCCTGGACCTGTCACTGTTGTTGAGAAGTCTGCTACTGGCCTACTGATAAACCAGCCTAATTCCATCTTAAGACTGGGAGCCATCCTGTCAAAAAGTTATGAAAAGCCCACTTCAGTTTTCTATGAAATGCTAGGATTCTTATTTGGCTTGAGCTTATTGTCTGGCATTCATTCCCAGGCCTTGAGCTCGCTCAGGCCTGGCTGTCCTTGACCAGATAACAACTCTCTCTCTCTCAAACTAACGGTGCCTCATAAACTTTTGATGTGGGGTTTAACTATTACTCCCCTTTTTTTCTTGGAATGCAATGCCATGTAGATATTAGTTTGCTACTTGCTTTGAATTACACCTGTCTGACCTTGTTAGCTGTAAGTTCCCAAGATTTTCTGTAACTCTTTGAACTATAAAAACCTTGTCTTCCCGGAGAGCGGCGCTGACCCCAAGCCCAGTGTTTGGGAGGGGCAGCCCTGGCCAGCTCTCTTTATATGTATACAATATAAGCTTGCTTTAATCTAAAATTGGAGTTGGTGGTCTTTTCTTTGCGTCTTGGATCAACATTTTTGGAGGCCGCAGCGAGATTCAGACCACTACAAATTCTGAAGCCGGACCTTCGCTCTGGGACTCCGGGGCGGAGTGCTACCCTAGGGGGTGCGCACCTTGAGACGTTCCAAGGCCCCAGGGTGTGCCTTCAGTCCTTCGGACTACTGGAGTGAACTGCCGCATCAAAAATTAGCAAGCATCCAGTGGAAAGAGAAAAAAAAAAAAAAAAAAAAACCTCCACAGGTAAGTGGCGCCCTAGTAACATCTGGTATCTGGTTTTGAGATCTCTTCTGGGGACAGCGAGATGCCTGGCGAGGCACGTACACTCCTGTCCAGGGCAGTAGCGAAAGGTCGTACTGCTTTCTGGTTCTGGTTGGGAATTCCTACTGGGGACAGAGAGGTGCCTGACGAGGCACATACGCACTCCTGTCCGGAGCATTAGCAAGACGTTGCACTGCTCCCTGGTTGGTTTGGCGCCTGGTTCTTGTTCTTTTGTGTATTGTCCTGTGTTCTGTTTTTTTGTTTTGTTTTGTTTTTTTGTTTTTGTTTTCTGCTTTCTCATTGTGTCTTCTCTGTTGTAAATGTAAAAAATTAAACAACATGGGTAATAAGACAAGTAAGCCTGATACTCCTTTGAACTGTGTTTTAAGGAATTTTGACAAACTTTATCCCCATTTTGTTAAGCAGGATTATGATTATCCCATCACCAAGAAACGCCTCCGAGCATTCTGTGAGGTAGAATGGCCCACCTTCGGAGTCGGCTGGCCCCCTGAGGGCACCTTTGATCCCCAAGTGGCATGGGCTATATCTAACATCACTCTTGGTAATCCTGGCCACCCAGATCAAATAGGATATATTCTACCCTGGGCGGAAGCAACAACTAATTCCCCCGCCTGGATGAAGGTTTGGATGGTCCGGAACGGACAGGGAGGGCAAGCCCTGGTTATGGCTGGGAGAACTCCCCAGGGTCCCTCAAAAACAAACCATAAATCCACTAAGAGCCCTGTCCTACAGGACTCTCCGGAGGATTCCCTCCTTCCCCCAGATGCTTCGGCTCCTCTTTATCCTCCTGCCGCGGGTGCAGTCGCAGCTGCTCCACTAACTACTCCACCATCTCCCTCTCCCTCTCCTCAACCGCTTCCTCAATTGCCCCACTCATCCACTCCTCCAACTCTAGTCTTCCCAAAGGAGCCAGCCCCTGTTCTTTCTCCTCCCCATACCCGACAGGGCCACCCTTATGGAAGGCCTGACTCAATTGCTTCCCCTGGCCGACCTGCCGGCTCCATTTCTATTAATATCCCTGAAGTGGAACCGACTCCGGCCCCTGTTCTTCCTCTCCGCCAGATTCCAGAAGGTCGCTACGTGTATGTTCCATTTTCCACAACAGACCTTTATAACTGGAAAAACCAGAATCCCCCTTTTAGCACGGATCCTAGTTCCTTGATTTCTCTGGTTGATTCCGTTTTCTTTAATCACCTCCCCACCTGAGATGACTGTCAACAGATTCTCCATACTCTCTTCACCACGGAGGAAAGGGAGCGAATCCTGGCAGAAGCGGCTAAAGCGCTGCCTGGGATAAGTGCTCTTACAAGCGACGAAAAAACAGAAGTGATTGAACGAGCTTTACCTAGGAGAAGACCAAGCTGGGACTATGGGACAACTGAAGGTAGGAGAGCACTCGGTGAGTACCACCAGACTCTGTTAGAGGGACTTAAGAGGGCAGCTCGAAAACCCACAAATCTTTCTAAGGTGGCAGATGTGAAACAAGGGCCAGATGAGTCGCCTTCAGCGTTTCTCGAGCGCCTCCTGGAGGCGTACCGTCTATATACTCCTATAGACCCTGAGGACCCAACAAGCCTCAAGGCGATTAATCTGGCTTTTGTGACTCAGTCAGCCCCAGACATCCGTAAAAAGATTCAAAAGATAGATGGTTTTGCAGGAAAAACCAGGTCAGAATTATTGGAAATAGCCCAAAAGGTGTTTGAAAATAGAGATAGCCGAGATGATCTACTGATAAGGAAAGTAAACAGGGCCACAGTGGCCGCATTACAGGCTTCTGAAACCTCGAATCCTAGACAAAGGCAGACCACATACAACAGAGACAAAAAGCGGTCTTCTCTGCTACAAAACCAGTGTGCTTATTGCAAAGAAATTGGACATTGGAAAAATGAATGCCCCCAACGTAATCCGAAAAGCTTGCCCTGATCACAGGCCAGAGCTCCTCAGCCAAAACCAGTTTTAACTTTAGAAGAATAGGGGGGCCATGGCTCTTTCAAACTAGGCTCCCGAGAGCCCATGGTAACTTTCTCAATTGGGGGCCAACCTGTAAATTTCCTAGTGGATACAGGAGCTTCACATTCAGTGTTACAGAAGCCCATAGGACCCCTCACTAATGAAACCATGGAAGTGCAAGGGGCAACAGGAGAAATTAAAAAGTATAAATGGACTACAGACCGGACTGTTAACATAGGACGAGGAACTGTAACTCACTCCTTCATTGTTATCCCTGAATGCCCTTTCCCGTTGCTAGGACGGGACCTTTTAAGCAAACTTCAGGCAACTATCTCATTTTCTGGAGATATGCCTACATTAGAATTGGGAAATCCTGCAAAGGCCCTAACTATAACCTGCCCATTAAGTGAGGAATATCTGCTTTTTCAAAATCCTATCCAAACTTCAGAAGGAAAATGGGAGAAATTATTAATTCAAGAAATTCCTACAGTTTGGGCTGAGGATAACCCTCCAGGGCTAGCTGAGCATGTGCCACCAGTTGTAATACAACTAACATCTGGGGCTATGCCCATCCGGGTTAAACAATACCCCATCAGTTTTGAAGCCAAAGAAGGAATTAAAACCCACATCAGGCGTCTCCTAGAAGTGGGGATACTAATTAGATGTCAATCAGCTTGGAACACCCCCTTGTTGCCTGTCCAAAAGCCTGGGACTCAAGATTACAGACCAGTACAGGACTTAAGGGAAGTGAACAAACGGGTAGAAAACTATACACCCAACTGTCCCTAACCCCTACACTTTGCTCAGTTTGTTGCCACCAGAACATACAGTTTATACTGTATTGGATTTGAAAGACGCGTTTTTCTCCATCCCTTTGTCAAAACTGAGTCAGCCTATCTTTGCTTTCGAATGGACGGATTTGGAGATGGGGATATCGGGACAACTGACCTGGACTCGACTACCTCAGGGATTTAAAAATTCCCCCACTATCTTTGATGAAACTCTCAATCAAGATCTGAGACTGTTTCGCAGTAAGTACCCTGAGGTAACCTTGCTCCAATATGTGGATGATCTTCTGTTAGCAGCAAAAGACAAAGAGAACTGTTTAAGTGCCACTCGGGGTTTGCTAGGAACCCTGGCTCAATTGGGGTACCGAGTCTCCAAGAAAAAGGCAAAAATCTGTTCCTCTCGGGTTACTTATTTGGGATATGAGCTGAGGGAAGGGAAAAGACTGTTATCCCAATCCCGCATAGAAGCCATAATGAAGATCCCAACCCCAACCACTAAAAAGCAGGTTAGGGAATTTCTAGGGGCAGTTGGATACTGCCGCCTTTGGATACCTGGATTTGCTGAAATTGCCAAGCCGTTATATACTGCAACTGCAGGAGGCAAGTCACCTTTAATTTGGACTGAGGAAAATGAATTGGCCTTCAAAAATTTAAAGGAGGCTCTGGTTCAGGCCCCTGCCTTAACCCTCCCTGATATATCTAAGCCCTTTCATCTTTATGTTCATGAGAAAAAGGGTATTGCTAAAGGAGTTCTTACCCAAAATTTAGGGCCATGGAAAAGACCAATTGCCTACATTTCAAAAAGGCTGGATCCTGTAGCATCAGGATGGCCCCCTTGTTTACGAGCCATAGCGGCTACTGCAATACTGGTAAAGGAAGCAGACAAACTTTCTCTGGGGCAGACTCTCACTGTGACTGCCCCTCACACAGTGGAAACCCTATTGAGGGATGCCACCAGTCGATGGATGTCAGATGCCCGTCTCACTCAGTACCAAGCTCTCCTTCTAGACAAGGACAGATTGACCTTCAGTAAATCCCTGGCAATCAATCCTGCAACCCTGCTGCCTGATGATAACCCAGAGGAGCCAATTCATGACTGCTCAGAGATGCTGGATGTCATCCAAGGTACCCGACCAGACCTGACTGACATTCCTCTCACCAACAGAGACGCAGACCTTTACACCGATGGTAGCAGTTATGTCCGGGATGGAATAAGGTATGCGGGAGCAGCAGTTGTTACGGGTCAAAAAGAAATTATCTGGGCACAGGCTTTGCCCAGAGGCTCATCAGCCCAAAAAGCAGAAATCATTGCAGTAACACAGGCATTGAGATGGGCAGAAGGAAAACGGGTAAACATTTACACGGACAGCCATTATGCTTTTGCTACAGTACATGTGCATGGACAGATATACAAACAAAGGGGATTTTTAACTTCAGATGGAAAGACTATCAAAAATAAACAAGAAATCCTTCAATTACTGGAGGCTATCTGGTTACCAGATAAACTGGCTATTATCCACTGGCCTGGACACCGTAAAGACAATAGCCCCCAGACCCAAGGTAATAACTTGGCCGATCAAACAGCCAGGGAAATAGCCCTTGGGGAGTCAAAAATGTCAAACTATTCTTGAACTCTCAAATTGCCCCAAACTCCCAGTTAAAATTGAGGAAGAAACTCCTTCATACACTACTGAAGAGATAAACTTATACTCCTCTATGGGAGCCCAACAAAACTGTCACGGCTGGTGGACTCTCCCAGATGGGAAAATTTGCATGCCTAAGCTTTTAGGAAGAAAGTGGTTAACTGATCTTCATCAGGCGATGCATTTATCCCCCAAGAAGACTTCAGAACTAATTTCACCCCACGTTTGGTTCCCGGGACACCGAGGGATACTCCAGAACATTTCAAATCGCTGCATGACATGTGCACAGGTAAATGCTAAAAAGAACCATCTTCCACAGGGAAACAGAAGTCAAGGTACTGTACCTGGTGAATTTTGGGAATTGGACTTTACTGAAATTAAACCAGGACTATATGGATATAAATACTTGTTAGTCTTTGTTGAAACTGTCTCAGGCTGGGTAGAAGCCTTTCCTACTCGAACAGAAACAGCACAAATAGTAGTTAAAAAACTAATAACTGAGATTGTTCCTAGATTTGGCCTTCCTCTAACTTTGGGGTCTGACAATGGCCCGGCCTTCACGGCCAAATTATCTCAATTAATTTCAAGAGCCCTGAATATAAATTGGAAATTACATTGTATGTACCATCCTCAAAGTTCAGGGAAGGTAGAAAGGATGAATAGAACATTAAAGGAAACTTTGACTAAATTAATACTTGAGACTGGTGGTAACTGGGTTGATCTCCTGCCTTTTGCTCTCTTAAGGGCCCGTTGCACTCCTTACCGGGAAAAATTTACCCCTTATGAAATAATTTATGGGCGGCCACCGCCTTTGGTTCCCAGAGTACACCAAGATCTGGTGGGAGACATTCCAATCTCAGAAACAAAGGGCTACAACTAATCATAGATAAGATCTTTCCCCAGGTCCAGGCTGCTCAGCCCGTTGGACACAGACTGCCCGATCATTCATTCCAACCAGGCGATGCTGTGCTTATACGACGTTTGAGAACTAACAGCCTTGAGCCCAGGTGGAAGGGCCCTTACATCGTGATTCTCCGCACTCCTACTGCCGTCAAAGTTGCTGGTATTCCTGCCTGGATCCATCACTCACAGCTAAAGAAGGCACCTACAGAAACCACGGAGGAAGAACCCACTGGAAGAGAATCCAGCAGCCAGAGGTGGAAAGTGACTGAGCGTGGGCCTTTTAAAGTTAAAATTATTAAGGTTTAATATTTTGTCACTAGATTCTTATTGCTTTCCCTGTTATTATAAGCATTATGCTAATAATTTTTGCCTGTTGGAGTATACATGTATCCTTGGGTTTTAGCTATGCTGGCCTCAACAAACCTTGTACCCCATCTGTAGCCCAAGAAGGACCTGCTATTGCAGGATCTCCACTAATACTAAATTGTACTTACTCTTGTCAAGATCCAGTAATTGGCCCTATCAAATGGTATAAAGATAACCAAGAAATTTTTAGTCAGATATTCAGGGAGGGACCATGGAGAAATCTTACAGACCAATCTCGAGGGGATAATATAAATTTTGGAATCTATAAATACTCTGCTCACCCTCAAGATTCAGGACAGTATTCCTGTACTAAGCTAAAAAAAGGGGCCCCAATAGATACTGTTTATTCAAAAGCTACTTTAAAGGTGGATGTTTCTGTGAGTCCCCTAAATTCTGTAACTACTCAAAATTTTTGGTTACAATTGGCTGTTGACACTATGGACAAAAGTTCCTTCTGTGTACAAGAAGGAAACTCCATCCATCAATTGCTAGCTAACAATCTTATGGGTCTATCTGTAAAATATACTGACTATGTTAAAGTCACTGGTGATAGAGCAACGCAGCAAGACTGGCCAGTATACCATGCAGAGCCAGCTTTGCCAGCTTCACTGGTTATTCAAAAGCATTGTTTATGCATAGATTGCATCCTTCCCCGATCCCCCCCAATTGTTCTATTGAGCAAAATATCTCCCTACCCAATGGCAAACGACTGCCAACAGGATGGGTTTTTCTCTGTAATAAAGCAACTTTCCAGGCTTTGCCTACAAACTTTTCTGGGATCTGTTCTATTGGACGGATCTTTCCTTTACTGCCATCTCTGACAGCTCCCCACCGAATGGTCCGAAGTCTGCCCTCCAACTGCGATGACAATTTAATCCTCCTAGACCCACTAGACACTGCAATTGCAGCAGCCTTTCTTTTGCCACTTCCGGGTCTAGTTGTAGGAATACAAAGAGAAATCACAAAATTAGCCTGTAGTTTTAGCAAAACAGCTAACCTTACTGCACAAGTTTTGGCAGAAATTAATCAAGAGATGAAAGAACTTCGAACCTCAATGTTACAAAATAGAGCGGTTATTGATTTTCTTTTATTGAAACATCACTTGGGTTGCCAACAATTCCCAGGCATGTGCTGTTTTAATGTTACAGATTATTCTAACGTTATCCAACAACAGGTAGATGAGATAAGACAGGAGATTAACAAAATTAAAACGAGTAATTCTTGGTTAGGCTTGGGAGATTGGTTTCCATGGTTAACTTCTCTCTTAGGTCCTATAATTTGTATCCTTCTCTTACTAGTTATTGTCCCATGTGTTATTAACTATATGCTCCGGTTTATTGGGCTGCAATTTAATTCTATTATGTACCATCGATAAAATTAGCCTATATGATTACTCCCTTTCAAAGATTTGAAAAGTAAAAAAAAAAAAAAAGGGGGGAATGATAAACCAGCCTAATTCCATCTTAAGACTGGGAGCCATCCTGTCAAAAAGTTATGAAAAGCCCACTTCAGTTTTCTATGAAATGCTAGGATTCTTATTTGGCTTGAGCTTATTGTCTGGCATTCATTCCCAGGCCTTGAGCTCACTCAGGCCTGGCTGTCCTTGACCAGATAACAACTCTCTCTCTCTCAAAAACTAACGGTGCCTCATAAACTTTTGATGTGGGGTTTAACTATTACTCCCCTTTTTTTCTTGGAATGCAATGCCATGTAGATATTAGTTTGCTACTTGCTTTGAATTACACCTGTCTGACCTTGTTAGCTGTAAGTTCCCAAGATTTTCTGTAACTCTTTGAACTATAAAAACCTTGTCTTCCCGGAGAGCGGCGCTGACCCCAAGCCCAGTGTTTGGGAGGGGCAGCCCTGGCCAGCTCTCTTTATATGTATACAATATAAGCTTGCTTTAATCTAAAATTGGAGTTGGTGGTCTTTTCTTTGCGTCTTGGATCAACACTACCTGTCATTTTGTAGCATCTGCCCTTCTTCTTTCTCTGTTTTCAAAATCTCCTCTGTTTTCAGACTTCTGCAGTTCCACCAGGGTGTTTTCAAGTACAATTGGAATTTGCTGTGATTACTGAATCTTCAGATTTATATATTTCATCAAATTTAAAAATTAACAGTCAGTATCTCTTCCATTTTTTTTTCTACTCTTCCCTCATGGAAAAATCAGGTTCTGGTGGCTCAGCAGATTGATGCTTCTGATCCTGCCTTTAGGAGAGGGTCCTTTCTGTAATGAGCAGTCTGCATAATCACAGATGCATGTAGTTAGTGATGGGCAGCTGAGGAGAAGCTTGGTTCCTCAGTAGGAAGCCACCTCCAAGCCTTCAAGGGGACTCTTGAACATCCCTTCCTGAGGACAGGGAATCCATTAAACCATCTTCCCATGAGCTATATTATAAATGATTATTGGTTTATTTCAAATGAAGTGTTCTAATTATAGAAGGGTGCTAGCAATAATTGCTTTGCCTGTGGATAAATATTTGAGGTTGGCAACTGATCTCTAGTAATTATTTCCTTAAATGTTCCAGCACAAAGGTACAACAGAGATCTCATCTATCACACTTTGCTGTTTTCGAAGAAAAAAAAACAACAACATGATGTTAATTGAGCCATGAATGTAGCCTACATCCCAGTATGTAATTCCAGTTAATTATGCTTTTTAAATATATTTCTTTTAGTGAGCAAACCTCAGTCTCAGGATAAGACATTATGTTATGCCAGAAATGAATTCCTGAAATAGAGGAGCAAAAGAAATTTCTGTAAATCCAACTGTCTGGATGGAAGTTGTGTCTTTGTCATAAACCTCGCTCAGGATATTTGGACACTATAATTTGAAAAGCAGAAATCAAACATGTCCAAGGGCCATGGTCCATTTGTCAGAATGTATGCATCTGCCTGGTCCAGTTTGCTCCCACGCCATCAGAAAGGGTATCTGCCTATGTTTGGCAGAAGCTCCGGCATGCTAATGTGTGGCTCTTCGGTATTTTCCCTCCCCCTTCCCAAGAAGGTAGAAGGGATCTTTTTAATGTCCTTCCCTCACTGTGGTGGCCACTGCCAGCCAAGCCTGACCACAGAGAGCCCTGAGCAGACTTAAATGAGAAACTCGGATAAGGACCGTCCCCAAGCAGCGAAGCAACTGCACTGAGTCCTGGAGCCCACACTTCTGGTCTGGCTCAGGTGGCTTTCCAGCAAAGGAAGTGTGTCCCTCCGTGGGGGTGTGCTCGTCCTGGATGTTGGTGTGGCTGGAAATACAAAAGGCAGGAGCCTCCCTCTCACCTGGCAGACACTGGCTCCTTGGGCTGCCAGACCCTGAGCCTGGGGTGCCTCTGTCAGATTGGAGGGAGGCAGGGGGAGCCCACGCAGCCCTTGTCTGCTTGGGTGCCGCTGCCCAGGGAAAGAGCCGCGCTGACAGTGCCTACCCTCCCCCACCCAGCCAGCCTCCCTTGTCTGTCCAAATGCTCAGGGATGTTTGGGGGGCCAGAAGCAAAAGCTGCTGGAAAGTATCGCTAGTCATCAGAGATGCGATGCTCATCGTCCTGGAGTCCTTTGAGGGGACACGTCTGAGTCTGTGTCTGTTTGGGGGAGCAGGGCATGAACTGCCTTAGAAAGTTGGAAAGGAAACGAATTCTGGACAATCTACCTGCCGCTCCTGGATGACGCCGGGTGGGTGGCGAGGCCTGGGAGGAGTTCTGCTCCCCACGATTCCACGAGTCCGTAGGTGCTTATGTCTCCAGCAAAACCCCGCGGGCTAGAGGTCGGGGACCCTGCTGTACTTTCCACACACAGGGTCACCTTCCGACTCCCGTGTCACGCTAGCGGGAAAGACTGGCCATAGAGAGGAACACTGCCCTTCTCTCTGCGCTTCAGAGCACGGAAACCAGGTCAGGGTTGGAGCAGACTTGACGGACATTACATGATACGATATTTATTATATACATGGTATATATTAATTTCTTTCAAACTGAGAAAAATTTCACAACTAGTATCATTTTTGTACACATCTGCACACACCTAAAGGCACATGAACACACAGGCACACATTTCCCTTAACCTGTTTCTCGTGTGTGTGTGTGTGTGTGTGTGTGTGTGTGCATGCATGCATGCATGTGTTGCTTTTTTATATAGTTTTTACTTTTCACCCCATCAGATTCATCTGATCTTCCTCTCTGTGACTGCGATTTTCTCCTCTGCCTGTTTCTCTTTCTTTGGGACAGAGCCTTTTACAGACGCCTCTGTGCCCTGTGCTTATCCCCACCTTCTTCCCTACCACCTGTGCCTGGCTCTGCCATCTCCGTCTGTGGCTGTGGGATAGCAAACTGCTGCCTCTTCTTCTGCATAAGACACTTTTTCTTTTCTGCTTTAAAACTTTAAATATTTAACCAGTGGGTTGAAAAGATGCAGACTTCTTGTGCAAGAAGTTTAGTAGTGAAATGAAAGAAATAAGATATATAGTTCATTATAATAGCAAATAGGGACCGAGGTGAGTGAGCTGTGGAGAGGCAGGGAAGGCCTCCTGACCTGAGAAGGACAGCAGTCATTGCGGCAGCAGGCCCTGGAGATGGGAGGAGGACGTGACCTTGGATGGGTACCTTGAAAAGAGGGGCATTTTAAAATGAGAATAAATACATAGGAATTTTGATGCAAAATAAGAGGAAGTTAGCGGGGTCTGTGTCACTCGTCTCCCTGTCCTCAACAGAGCAGGAGACCCTGTCACTGACTGTGAATGAGGCTGGAGCTGAGTAAGTGGAGACGCCTTGAGATGACAGTTCTGGAAAGTTCTTGAGAAGTAACAATAATAACAAAAACAACAACAAGCAGAATAGTAACGATGGCATGGTAATGTCACCGTTGTGATCTCTTTGGTCCTTGGCTTCCTCCAGTAGACCTACCTCTAGGCCCTGGTGCTGGCAGCTGCAGGACCGCGGGCCTCCCGCACTTTGGTCTTCCCACCGTGGCTCATCTAGACTCTTTGCCCCTCTTCTTCCCCGTCTCCCCACTGGTTCCTCTGCTCCTCGAGAGCTGCCCTCCCCTTTTCTCGCCACGCCTCACATCCGGGTCCACCTTTGCTTCCCCCACATCCGCTCCAAATCTGTAACTCACCTGCCGACACCCGAAGCCACCCCTGCAGCTCTCCACCTTCCTTGCACCTTCCCTGACCTCCTGTGTGTTCAGCTGGTAGCTGTCACAGCTGCTGCCCCTCAGTTTGTTTCACAGGCTTCCCTCTCCTGCTCCGAGGACAGGCCAGCTCTCCCCACCTTGTCCCTTCTTCCCAGGGTCATCGTGAGCAGTTGTAACTAGCCTTCCTTTCTCCACGGTGACCACAGCCCACTTTTTGAAGAGGACGCAGGCATGTTCTTTCCTCCATCTCAAAAGCCCAATATTCACTTGACAGCTCGTAATTTCTAGAGCCACTCTAAAAGAGTATTTTAACCTTAAACATTTTCTGCCCTAAAATGATATTTCTTGTTGCTTTGCCCTGCCACAGTTATTTACTCAAGCTGTTCTCGCACTAGAGATTTCTTTAAACAGGCCCTAACAGCTTTTATACTTGGCCTTTTCATCCCAAGTTAAAGAACAATCTTCATACTTGGTTGACTAAGTGCACGGCCTCGTCAGTCCTGCCACATAATGTAATCAATCCCCTTATCTCCAAACCAGTAGAGGAAAAAGCAAATTCAAACTCCAACCCACGTGCACTTTCTTTCCCAGTGGGTATTGGACAGGTTCAGATGGCCTCAAATTCTCTGGCACTTGTCTTATGAGGAGGTTGGATCATGTTCCTGGCCCTCGAGTACGTGCAGGTCTTGTGACGGCTTTGACTATGGTGAAGTACTGTGGGAGTTCCTGGCCCACGTCTTGAGAGACTGACAGCTTCTGCTTCCTCTCTCTTAGGAGACTCCTTTGGACACTCTGATGGAAAGACCCCCTGGAAAGCCCTGAGGTCCCTGAAGAGAGGGGCCAAATGGAGCATGGTCTTCCAGCCATATTTACTAAGGGCCCCAGGCCAGACCAGCCACCAGCCACATAACACTGAGCAAATCCACTCAAAGCCATGTGGAGCAGGAGGACCACACAGCCACAGACCTCAACTCCCAAACCACAAAGATATGGCCTGTGTAATATTGCTATTGTCTGAAGCTATAGTGTTTGGGGATGATTTAACATGCAGTAATGGATAAAGGAGCAAGGTTTGCATGAACACACTGGAACACCATTCATGCACAAATAGATGAAGCTTATTTATCCCACAATGACCTCAGAATACATCCCTGTTTTACAGATAGAACAACCGGTACTAATGCTATGGAGTCAGAATAGCACAGTAAAGCAGGCTCTGGTATAGAAGCCCCTCCTCATCAGTGACCACTTACCTAACCTTCTGAAGATGCACTGAGCTTCAGACAGTGGCCACGTGAGTCTGTCACATCGTCTCAGGAAGTGGACACCAAAAGCATCCAAGAGAACTTTGTTATACGTGAAAGTAAAGTAAGGCTCAAGCAAAGAGCTCTTTCAAGAGAGAGTGGGTCAACTCCAAGCAGAGACCAACAAAGGAATCAACGCTGTCTCCAAATCTATTGCTGACTGGGGTTTGCCTTGAAATCTGGGGTCCACCCTCTGTGCTCTTCACCAGTCAGTGCTCAGCTCCTCCTTCACCTGGGGGTGGAGTCTTGGACCCTAGCTGGTCTTCTCCATGACTGTCATGGTGGCCATCCTATTCAGGGACGTTCTTGTTGAAAGTGTCCTGTGGGGAGTGTGAGGACAGAGGGTACGTGGCCACCAGATTCTGCAGCACCTGGCTTCTCACAGAGTGACAGGGAGGAGGAGACCCTTTGGGACACTGGAAAAGGTGTGAGTGGAGGGGAAGTGACACTTCTGTGGAGAATGTGAACGAGCCGAGGGAACTACAGGACTGGAAGCTCATTTTCTTTTCTAAGTCCTGGTTTGTAAAAGGATTTGGGCAAACATCATTGGCTGTTACTAAAGTAACTGCTTGTGATCCTGTGTGAGAGGACTATGTTCATAAATCTCAAAGAACCATTCCCACAAAACCTTTAATAACTACAGAAAGAATACACCTTCACAAGTGGAAAAGCTAGCAATCGCCACCTTAAGCAGGGAGTCAAACAGCATCACCAAGAATGAGACACTTAGCACCATTTGCCTCTTGAGATAATACAGTAAAAATCTCTAAAAATCACCTGTGTGTTATTCTTTCCAGAAATTACCTTTATTTTATAATGGGAAAAAAATCATGCAGAAAATGAACAATGCATATCTTCTTTTTACTTAAAGTTTCACTGGTCAGTCACACCAATATGAAGTATTTTAGTAGTTTTACATATTCAATTCCTGAAAATACATTAACATCTGAAAATATTTGCCTTCTCATAGCTCTTTTCCTCCCAATTGTTTTATTCATCATCAGCTGCATATGCACTTTGGAAAAATGTTTGGAAAATGACAAATCCAATTGGCACTGGGCTCATCTTTTCAACTTTAACAAAAAAAAAAAAAAAAACCATATAACTAAATAATTGATTGATCTTAAATGTTAATTTCAAATTTAAATATTTATTGTAGAATGTTAGAATGTGGGTATGTTCATTGCAGATTCAATGTCTGACAGTTTAATTTTTTTATTTTTTATTTGTTTTAATTAGTTATACATGACAGTAGAATACAATTATGCACTGTGATATATCATACATAGATGGGTTATAATTTCTTATTTTTCTAAGTGTACATTTTGCAGAATCACACTGGTCATGTAGTCACATAAATGCATACAGTAATAATGTTTCATTCCACTATCTTTCCCATTCCCACATCCCCTCTCCGCCTCCCATCACTTCCTCTACCTAATCTAAGGTAACACTGTTTTTCCCTAGTGCCCCCACCCTTATTGTGAATTAGCATCCACAATAAGCAAACTATAGTGACACAGCCACTTCAATGTTTATAGCAACTCAATTCATAATAGCTAGACTATTGAACCAACCTAGGTGTCCCTCAATAGATGAATGGATAAAGAAAATGTGGTTATATGTACTCACTGGATATTACTCAGCTTTAAAGAAGAGTGAAATTATGGCATTTGCCTCTAAATGGTTGGAGTTGGAGAATATCATGCTAAGTGAAATAAGCCAATTCCACAAAATCAAAGGCTGAATGTTTTCTCTAATTTTTGAAATTATTTATTTGTTTAAAGTTCCACTTATAGCAATGACTAACCAATTGATTTTGTACCAAGCTACCCTCAGATAACAACGAGAAAAATTGGATGTTTATGCATGAAGCTCCTGGAGTTAAGTCCTTACGTGAGGAGGGTAGAACTACATGACAACTGCTATTAGTAGTAACAGTCACATTCACTAATCTGTCTGAATGTCCCAAGGCTCCCTGTCATGGCATCCGAACCCCATGCCTTCCTGTGAAGTCACATGGTCTTGGTAAAAGTGTCAAACAGTACATGGTGAGGGGCTGTTTAACTAGGAAAGACCCAGACTGGGACCTTAGACGAATCGAAAGGGACCTGAAGGAGTGTGGGGTAGTCGAGGAGTAGAACCCCGGGGTCTCAGCAGTCAGGAGGCAGACACGGGGTGAGCAAGAAGAGAACTGCTACACGTGACCTACAGACTTTCCCCTCTGTGTTAATGGTGGACTTGAGTCCTCAGCCTTTCACCATTATTATTCAGAACAATGATTACCAGGACTACTTTACAAAACAGTATAGTGCAGACTAAATGAAGTAATATAGAATAATACAGAACAAATTGTTATAAATAGTATAAAACACTTGGGGGATTGAAAAAATGGGATTAGCCTGTCAGATTTTGAATTCTCAACCGGTTTTAAACTCCATTTCACCCTGACCTGTGACAACTCGTTGGCATGCACCCAGTGTTGGTGTGTGAATTGCTCACATGAGATCGACTCCAAAATGGCTGGACAGAGTCCTGAGCGACTGCACACAGGAAGCAAGTGAACACACTCACACAGCCGTGGCCATGGTGTTGGAGTTCTGGCTCCACAAGAGATGGTTTTCAGTTCAACTCCAACCGCAAATCACTTCCCATCACAACGTCAGTGCAATAAAGCCTCTGGCGTTGCCGCACACATGGAGAATCCAGAGGCTACAGACGGAGTGTTCCAGAAGAAGCCAAAGCTGCAACCCAGCAGGTGGAAAGAGAAGCCACTTCCAAGGGAAGAAGAGGATAAGCAGAGGCAGCTAACAGGAAGCCCAGGCTGGGAGCCAGCTCCGGTAAGGACAGTCGACAGCGCTTCAGACTTGCAGGGAACTCGGAGTGATGGTAGGCTCCTTAAGTCCCCTTCTTTAATGGGCACCTAAAGCCCAGACTCCAGGACGTAAGCTTCCCCGCATAGACAAGCACGAGACAAGAGATGCACGGACCAGTGCAGACAACTCGAGGAATGAAAGTCCTAAGTTTGCTTGGTTAAACACCCAGCCGTAGCTTCAAAGGGAAGAGGTGGATGTTAATTTCAGGATCGGTTCATTATTCATGTTTTATTAACTCCAGAAAATACAGTTCTCATTTCAAAATATGGGCTTAGTCACTCCAGTACATTTTGGTTCTGCTGCTCAAACTTCGCAGTTCAGAATCCTCCAGTCCTTGGTGCAGAGAGTTATTAGGGCTGAACGAAACCATTTGAATGTTTTTATGAAGAGAATGCTGCCCAGAGAGGTCAACAAGGCAGGCAAGCAGGGACACGCGCGCGCGCACACACACACACACACACACACACACACGCACACGCACATGCACACACACTGCTGTGGCCCATCAGGCCCAGCTGCCGGCCTCGTCTGCCTCTGTTGACCAGGTGTGTGCGTGGGGTTTTCCCACCACACACCAGACACCAGACCTGTGGCAACTCAATCAACTCCATAAAGTCCACCATGCGCTACCCTGAAGCTCCCTGCTCTGAAACTCTCCCTTGAGCCCCAGGAACCTCCAACTTCTTCTTTCCTCTCTCTTCCTGGGTGCAAATGTTGGTAAGTGGCCAGATCCCAGGAAGGTGAAGAAAGCGTGGGAGATGCACAAAGGGACGATGAAGCAATGTGGACGTGTCCCATAGACGTTCCACATGAAGGAAACCTTGAGCCCACTCGGCTCCTCTGGATTGGACAGCGGCTGCTTTCTTCTGCCTAACGCCATGTAAAATACCTCCCAAGACTTATCCATTTTCTCTTTTCTTTTTTTTTTTTATTTCTTCTTTTTTTTTTTTTTTGGTGGTATTTCATGTACCTTTAACTCTTCAACTACTTACTTGAATATAGAAGCTGTAGTTTTGAAAGAAGGAAGCTGCTGTTGAGCCATAGCCTAACACAGAGGCCCTGGGCAATGTGCACCTGATCTGTGGCGCTGCCGGAGCAGCTTCCAGCCAGAGGCAAGGCAGCATGGGGACGGAGGTGACAGAAACTGGCTTCCCAGGGCAGAAGGCTTGGGTAGAGTGGGCAGACTGAAGGAGGAGCCGCTCTTCTCTCCAAGTTTTCTCCCTAATTGTCTGGCAGCACCTCTCAACGGACCTTTCTTCTTTTGGACCATTTTATATTGGAATGCGATGGGCGTGGCCCTAGGCCCTCTTTCTCACTCCAGGGTCTCCCGAGAGCTCTTCCACACCAGGGCGTACAATTTGTGGATCATCGTTTCAGCTCAAACCATCTTCTGAACCTGACGTCTAAATACTCAAGTGCTGCCAGGACGTCTCCAGTTAAAATAACCATCTCAAACTCAGAATGTCCACAACTGCCTTGATGTTCTCCTTAAATGGGAGCTCTTCCAGTGTCCCCTCCCTGTAAACCACCAGCAGCCAGAAAGTCCTGAGGGCCCCAAATCCTTCCTTCCCATTCCATATGCAATACGTTGCCATGCCCAGAGGATGCGCCTCGGAAAGCCCCTCAGATCTATCCACTGCTGTTCTCCACCCTCCACCGCCAATGCCCGGAGCCTCTCTCTGCACCAGGGCCACGATGGGCCACTCACTTCTACCTTGGCTCTAACCCGCTTCTACTTGGTAGCCAAACCGATCTTTAAAAATAACCATATGTCACCAAAACAGACCCGTAGACCAGTGGTACAGAAGAGAAGACACAGAGACAAACCCACATTAATACGGTTATCTCATACTAGACAAAGGTGCTAAAAGCATTCACTGGAGAAAAGATAGCCTCTTCAACAAATGGTGCTGGGAAAGTTGGAAATCCACATGCAACAAAACAAAATCAAACCTCTATCTCTCACCCTGCACAAAACTCAATTCAAGTGGATCAAAGACTTAGGCACTAGAACAGAGACCCTGTGCCTAATAGAAGAAAAAATAGGTCCAAATCCCCACCCTGTCAGCCTAGGACCTGACTTCCTTAACAAGACTCCTAAAACATAAGAAGTAAAATCAAGAATCAATAAATGGGATGGATTCAAACCAAGAAGCTTCTTGTGAGCAAAAGAAACAATTAATAACATGAAGAAAGAGCCTACAGAATGGGAGAAAATCTTTACCCCGCGCATATCAGATAGCGCACTAATCTCCAGGATATATAAAGAACTCAAAACACTTAACACCAAAAAACCAAATAACCCAATCAATAAATGGGCTAAGGAACTGAACAGACACTTCTCAGAAGAAGAAACACAATCGATCAACAAATATATGAAAAGATGTTCAACATTTCTAGTGATTAGAAAATTGCAAATCAAAACTACACTAAGATTTCATCTCACTCTAGTCCGAATGGCAATTATCAAGAATACAGGCAATAATAAGTGTTGGCGAGGATGTGGGGGAAAGGGCACACTCATACATTGCTGGAGGGACTGCAAATTGGTGCAAACACTCTGGAAAGCAGTATGGAGATTCCTCAGAAAACTTGGAATGGAACCACCATTGGACCCAGCTATCCCACTCCTCGGTCTATACCCAAAGGACTTAAAGTCAGCATACTACAATGATGCAGCCACATCAATATTTATAGCAGCTCAATTCACAATAGCCAAACTATGGAACCAACTTAGGTGCCCTTCAACAGATGAATGGATAAAGAAAAATGTGGTATATATACACACAATGGAACATATGCAGCCTTAAAGAAAAATGAAATTATGGCATTTGCCTGTAAATGGATGGAACTGGAGAATATCATGCTAAGTGAAATAAGCCAATCCCCCAAAACCAAAGGCTAAATGTTTTCTCTGATATGTGGATACTAATTCACAATAGGTGGGGGGTGGAGGGGCTAGGGGAGACTAGAGCTACTTTGGATAGGTAGAGTGGAGTGAAGGGAGAGGAGGGGTATGGGGATAGGGAAGATAACAGAATGAACTGGACATTATCACCCTATGTGTGTTTATGATGACAGGTGTGATTCTGGATCATGTACAACCAGAAGAATGAGAATACTTACACTCTATTTCGGTATGATGTGTCAAAGTGCATCCTACTGTCCTGTATAGCTAATTAGAACAAACTAAAAAATGGTTAAAAAATAATAATAATAACCTTAGGCCAGGGCGCTTGGCTGCCTGCTTCAAGCCTCAATCTTTTCTTAGCCTGGGATCTGAACCCCGGCGGGCACACAGGGCTGCTCCGGGCCCTCTCCTCTGGGCTCTGGCCCAGCCTTGCTCTTCCTGGACAGCTGGACTGGCTGCAGAGATGCGCCTGCGCCTCCCCCACCTCCCCGGCCCCGCAGCTCCCTCCAGCCCCTTCCTGCTCCGCCTCCAGATCGCAGGTCAGCGGAGCTGGGGGGACCTCCTGTCCCCTCCCCGCCCAGCGTGCTCTCTAGGAGGCCGGTGTAACTGTCCTTCACACGAGGTTCCTCGCTTCCTATTTTTAATTTACTGGGTCCAGTTAACCCATCACTGCCCCTTCCCTCCATAAGCTGCCAGAGCCCCGGGCTGCAGCAGGTCTGGTCTGCGTGGACTGTCCCCCACCGCGGCACTCCCAGCGCCGGGTCTGGTGGCTGGCCTGCGATGACCACACATTTGCTAGGTGGCGGTGGGGGCAGAGGACCCGAGCAGGCAAGAAACGTGCCAGCCAGTGCCAAGTAGGGAAAGCGCGCCCCAGCTGGGAAGCGCTGCCCAGCAGGGAGGTCCTGGGCGGAGGCCACAGTCCAGGAGGAAGCCTGGAAGGGAAAGCAGAAACCAAAGGCTTAATGATTTCAAGATTCCGTCAATTAAGATTCTGTTGAAGCCGTCTCTTGGGTGGGCCGCGCCTCAAGGCAGGCTGGGCCCTGCGCATGGTCCAGCAGCAAAGGCGAAGACCCTGCAGCCCCCAGGGCGCGGCGGGGCAGGGCCTGCTGCGGGGAGCTCGGAAAACCGCCCCCGGCTGCGATGAAGGAGCCAGTGCTCAGCCTAGGAGGGGAGGCTGACCCAGGGCTCAATTTCTGCAGCCAACTCTCCTGCAGCCTTCGCCACAGCTGCCCATCAGCTGTGAAGACCTTCCAATCAGACAGCGCACCTCGGGGCCTGCAGGGACCAGGGCCAAGAAGCTGGTGGCACTGGCGATCTCGCTTCAGGGAAACTGTTTTGGACATTTTCGTATTCCCTACACTGATGTCAGCATGCTGTTTTCTATTTCCAAAATGTTCTGGAACTGTCATGTAAACCCAATCTATAACTCAAAAGTAAGCAGCAAAAATATTTGTAGAAAGAACACACGGTTTCATCTTTTAACCCACATGAATAAGAATAATTAAGAAACTTGTTTTGAAAACTGTGAAACGACTCTCCCGCATCTGAATATATGGGGCTACCAGGACTGGGAAACAGAATGTGCAGCCGGCCACGAGAGTCCCAAGGTTGAACTATTAACCCAAGGGGCTTCCAAGGAGCTGCGGAGTTGGGGATTTCTAAAACGCCATGACAACTGGTATTGGCAACCTAAGAGTCTTATGCTTTATCTGCAGGAAATAGCAAGTCTCAGACTCCCTGGCAAGTTGGGTTTTGTCTATGGTCTGTTTTGCATAACTTTTAGAGCGTTTCTTCATTTTGTAATGTCTGTTATGTCCCCACCTTGATGCATTCTTTTCCAGTTCTTTCTAGAAGCCGACAGGACACAGGCAGCATGCATACAAAGAGTGAGAGAAAGAGCGAGCAGGCCCAGGAAATGCCTTCCCTCCCAGGCATGGCTGTGCCAAGGCTCAGACTTGACTTTGCAGTTTTCCAAACTTGCCTCTGTTTCCAAGGGCAACTGTGAAACAGGACCAGCAGAGGGTGTCACACTGAGACTGTGCTGCCAGTGGGTTGCATAATTAGCTTGAATGTGCTTAATCTCTCTTAGAGCTGAAACTTGACAAGATTTCCTTTAGTAAAAGGGGGAAAAAAAAACCCGTGGAAAGTATTTGAAACCAAAGCATGTGTGGATTCCCAACATCAATACATAATGTCCTTTCCTGATTTGGTTTTAGAGGCTGCACACTGGCCACATCTAATGGTGGGGTTTGCAGAAGAATTTGTTTGGTGGTTTCTTATGAGCACAGCCAGAACAGAAAGGGATTGCGTCATGGTGTCGCCCATTATAGGGTTAGGGAGAGGAAACAGGGCTACCCCCTTCGACAGGCCTTTTATGAAGATCTGTGATGCCAAAGGGTCACATTTGGCCCGACGGGGAAGAAAGGAAGCAGACCAAGTCCTACCTCTGTGGGTTTGCACTGAGAAAGTCGGATTTTACAGTTAAAAATAAGAAATAGTGGAACAGTGACGACTCTGCCTGTCTTGTCACTACCAAGCACATTCCCTTTGTGCTGACAGGACCAGAGAAGACTTCTTGGGGGGAAATGGCAGCTGAGCTGAGCCCTAAAAGAAATGAAGAGATCCACAGAGGCAAGAGCGCCAATGCCACCCAGCCCCTGCCCGCATCTAGAATTTCACTGAAACAATGATAAAACATCCGTTTTGAAAATAGCAGCAATTTTTCCCAGTGCTTTAAATTCTGTTAACAAAAAATTGTTATTGTCGAGTAAGTTTAAATACCTGCTTTGGTTCCAACAGGAAGAACTTTGAAATTCTGCTAAACTAGGATTCCTACCCTTCAAGACAAGAAGAGAGACTGGTTTTCTTTCCTTTAGACTTCACAGTACAGAGGTGTGCTTCTTACCTCAGGGAGGATTAAATCAGGATCAAAAGTACTGGATTTCACAGCTTTGCTCCTCTCTCCATCCACCAACCCAAGACCTCAAGGGCCTTCCCCTTTGCGTACCTCATTGCAGAAGCCATTTCTGCTGAGGGGCTAAGAGGCCAGGAGGCCCTAACTCTCTTCAGACCTCTTCTCCCAACACATCTTCTCCCCACACACGCCTTGCACGCGCATGGCCTTCATGCAGGAGGAAGAGAGTGGTCCCAGAGATGGCCTCATTGTCACAGAGCTACACCACCCCATGAAAGCCCAGAGAGGACTGTGTTGTGATTCAGAGGGAGTGTGGGTCGACTCTGCACAGTCACCATAGGCTTGGACTTATAAGCTGACCCTAATGATGGGCCTCCAAAAGAAAAAATACAGCCAATGAACCAGAATAGACAACTCGACTCGTTTCAAATAAGCCTTTTTGCAAGGACTAATTTATTAAGTTATTTAACAAATGACAGCCCCCATTGTGAGCTCACACATTTTTATTTTAAGGTCAGAGTCTCAGGGAGTGAAATCCAGGACCTCAGAATGTTGACATTCTCGAGGAAAGTCTCATGTTCACCCATGGAAGCCCAAGAGAGGACCTGCTGCCTCTGTCTGTGTTTCCATGCTAGGCCCCCGGAGAAGCCAGGGCACGGAAGGCTCTGTAGAGAAATGCGTGAAAGAGCTGAGACCACATTGCAAGAACGGGAGATCACCAGGCCCTCCAACTGTTCTGGGACTGGGAGTCACATAAACATGGAATCGCCAGGAGCTCCGGAGAGTCTGTCAGGATGGCTTTGGTGGCAGGCAACTGAAATCCTCATCCTGGGTTGAACCGCACAGCTGAAAACTTGAGAGGTAGGCATTGCTGGGAAGACTGGCCTGGTGGTTGGTGGGATGGGGCGGGATGCGGGGGCTGCCCTGGTTCACGGCCGGGCGAGCTCCGTTCCTAACAGGCTGTGCCCTGGAGGGTCCTAGAAGGTCTCCAGGCTACACGTTGCCATCAGAAGAGAGACACCTGCTCCCAGGCCTGGAGCCCAGAGCACCGCCTTACGTCCTGACAGCACACGCTCACTGGCTTCCCCTGGGCCACTGGGCTGATGGTCTGAAGGCTGCCCAAGGCCCCCAGTCCACAGACGGCTGGGGTTTGACAGGACGGCAGGAATGGGTGGAGGGGGACCCAACACAAGAACACAGTCTATTGGCCGTTCTGATGCACTGCATCTGAATGTAACTGGGAAGCCACTCAGATCCTTCCAATGAGAACACTCAACTCCTAGAGTCGATCAAACAAACTAATAACTCAGCAATAAAAGGGAATAAAATCATGGCATTTGCAGGTAAATGGATGGAGCTGGAGAATATAATGCTAAGTGAAGTTGGCCAATATAAAAAAAACCAAATGCCAAATGTCTTCGCTGATAGAAGAAAGCTGATTCATAGCGGGGTAGGGAGGGGGAGCAAGGGAGGAATAGGGGAACTCTAGGTAGGGCAAAGGGGTCGGCGGGGAAGGGAGGGGGCATAGGCTTAGAAATGATGGTGGAATGAGATGGACATCATTACCCAAAGTGCATGTATGAAGACAAGAATGCAGTGAATGCACTTTGTACACAACCAGAGATATGAAAAATTATGTCCTATGTGTGTAATCTGAAATGTAATGCATTGTGATGTCATATATAACAAATTAGAATATATATATAATATATAATTATTCATCTCAAAACAGTAATGATAGGAGAGTTTCAGGATATGTCTATTATTGCCACAATATGATGTATTTTTCAAATTATTTAGGAAGCAATGTTCAAAAAAATCAGTAAGCAACAGTTCATTTTTATGCTAGTACACCCCAAGTTACTTAATTACTTTGTCCTTTTATGCAGTGGGTGGCAAATGAAAACTGTAGTTTTTTTTTTTTACCAGAAACTGAACCCAGAGTCGCTTAAACACTGAGCCACATCTCCAGCCTTTTTTGTATTTTTATTTTGAGATAGGGTCTCGTTGAGTTGCTTAGGGCCTCACTAAGTTGCTGAGGCTGGCTTTGACTTGCGATCCTCCTGCCTCAGCTTCCAGAGCCTCTGGGATGAGAGGCGTACACTACCGAGCCTGGCAAAACTGGTGTTTTTTTCACAGTCTTGCCTCAAAAGTAGAATCAACTTCATCTATTTAGTCTTGAGTATTGAATAACTGCAAGCAAAATATGCTATCTTTTCTTAAAATGATAATTGCATATTTTGTATAGATGCTCAGTTATCCCTTCAAATTCCAAACATCCATATATGGGTTGTATTTTTTTTTTGTTTGTTTTGTTATGGGGATTGAATTCAGAGGCCCTTGACCATGGGCCACATCCCCAACCCTTTTTTGTATTTTATTAGACACAGGGTCTCACTGAGTTGCTAAGTGCCTCGCCATTGCTGAGGCTGGTTTTGAACTCGTGGTCCTCCTGCCTCAGCCTCCCAAGTGCTGGGATTACAGGTGTGCACCACCGCGCCCAGCTCTGGGGTTCTAGTTTTTAATATGTTGATTTGGCATCAAACATTTTGCTTCCACAGGTTCATGGTCAGCTTCCACTGACCCCAAAGACAGCATCTGCCACTTTGGCTTACTCCTAAAACCGTAGCACTGATAAAAAACATAGGAATTGGTAGACATTAACTTATGTGTATATAATAAGTGATTTTAATTCTATTTTCTCCTTTATATTTCCTAGTCTTAGAGTAAGTATGACAAGAATTTTCTCAAGCCAATGGTGTGAACTTGAGAAAAGACGGTATCTTTAGCCATTTGTGATTTTTGTGAAGGCAGCAGCAATGGAAACCGTGAAGAAGAGCATCTTCCTTTTCCCCCCTCCTGTCCAATCTCTTCTTTCTTGTGAACTTTTTAGGAGGTGTGGCACTGCCGCATCGTGACCAAGAAAGTGCCTTTTGTGTTCTTGATGCCTGATGAGTGAGTTGGTGACCACTGTCCCTCAGTGCAGGAAGAAACCCAGGATTGCCCTTCACTGCGTGGTGGACGCCGTGACACAGTCATGGCAAAAGTAGCCGCCACCGCACATGCAGTGTGCCCGGCAGGCCTGGCCACAGCCACAGCTCCCTGTCACCTCGGGAAGTGATCGTGACTCAAGAGATGAGGGTTAGGTGGCACCAAGAGGCAAGGTATTGTCCCGTGTGACTCTTGGACGTGCCAGCTCCCAGTCTTATCTGTGTCACGTGGTTCTCCACCAGGCTGCTCAGGAGGCGGTGACCATGGGAACGTTCAGAGGGCTGATGGCAGCAACTCCTGACCCTGCCAACTGCTATGGTGCCTCTGAGCGCCTGTACGCGGTGAGCAGGAATGTCTGGATGTCCGTTGGGAAAACAGGTTTGACTCCACAAGTTCCCTGGCAGCTGTGCGTCCTGTGAGGGATTGTGCTCATGCGGCGGCTGCCAGTCTCTGGATTTGCAGATGACACCTGGTTCCAAATGGCTCCTTGGAGGTCTCAGGTCTACTCCTGTGGGCACCCCAGAGAAGCAGATCTCCCAGCTCAGAACTCGGCCACTGGAAAGGGAGCTCAGGCTCATGAGAATGACAAGAATCACCTCCCAGGTCCCACGGGAGACCTGGGGGTTGCCCTCCATTATTCCGGGTCTAGTACCGTCCCTGGCCAACATACTTCACTCAAAAATCTGTTTAAGGGCTGGGGCTGGGGGTCAGCGGTAGCACACTTGCCTGTCATGTGTGAGGCACTGGGTTTGATTTTCAGCATCGGATATAAATTTTGAGAATAAAGGTCTGTCAACAATAAAAAAAAAAAAAAAAAGAAAATTATTTCTTAAAAAAGGTCTGTGGCGCACGCCTGTAATCCCAGCACTTTGGGAGGCTGAGGCAGGAGGATCAAGAGTTCAAAGCCAGCCTCAGCAATGGCGAGGCACTTAGCAACTCAGTGAGACCCTGTCTCTAAATAAAATACAAAAAAAAGGGCTGGGGATGGGGCCCAGTGGCCGAGTGCCCCTGAGTTCAATCCCCAGTACCAAAAAAATAAAATAAACTAAAATAAAAAAGGTCTGTTTAACTGTGTTAAATAATACAGTTTCTCATTAGAACTTTATGAAAGTCAATTTTTTATGTTTCCTCAAACAACTGAATGGTTATTTGACATGAAAACATATCCTGGATGGTGTATATGAAAACAAACAATAATTTGAAGCTGCTGACTATGTGTCATGAAAATAGCAAATAAAACAATTAAGCAGTAAATAAACAGAGCTTTACAGAAGCAAACTGAGAGAAGCATAGGGATTTCTTCCTACTTCATAAAAGAAAAGAAAAAAAAGGCTTGTAAAGTAGGTAACGATGTTATGGAGTTATTAGCTTTTTAAACTTGTTTCTGGTCATTGAAGTAAAAAAGAAAGGAGGAAAGTGTGTTTATCTTTAGATGTCATTTGAAGTACGACTTAATAGTTAAGATAATAAATACATAATAAAATAACTTCTGTAAGTGTGTAGGAGAACACGAGAGAGTGGGGACACAGCGCCTCTTGAGGGACTCCTGCTGCCACAGCCCCTGTGGGCTTTGATGCCCGAAAGGAACTCGTGCATGAGGCCACCTGCGCGTGCTCCAGACTCGGGTCTTTAGGGAGAGTCTGCTCTTCTGCAGACCACACAGGCTTTGACTTTTCTTCTATTATTATTATTATTTCTACCGCAGAGATAGTGATTTTCTTCCCAGCTGTTACTGTTCCCTTAGTGTAGAGGCATGTGACGAGGCTCCTTTTAGGATTCTCAGCCTCTTGGAAAGTAATGGCTGCGTTGTGTCAACCGACTAGGTGGCACGTTGTGGAATGTGTATCTGCACGCACACACGCACACACACACACACACACGCAAATGCATACGTTAATACACTTTTGGTTTGGAGATTGATACTTTTTAGAAAACCCTGGGGTGTGGGGAGTGTGGCAGAAAACTGCTTTCCCCAGGAGTCCTGGTCGGGCTGGGACCTTCCTTGCAGGAGCAGCCAGACCAGCTCGGGGAGCGACCGCGTCTGGGCGCGCTGGCTGTCCTGTGACTCTCCTCCCGGTCTTGGTCCTTTCTGCACGCCTCACTGCCCTCCTCCTCCAGGGGATGGTTCCTCCTGGCTGCAGACAGCCTTGGTTTCTGTCATTCCAGTCAGTTGAGCTCAGAGAAAAGAGAATCTGCTCTTTCTCCGGTGTCCACATGACAATCCTGGAGTGGGCTGAGGACAGCCAGCAGCTCTCGGGTGGCAGTCACACAGGAAGGCACAACTGGGAGGTGACTGAGTTCAGCCGACAAAGGGGAGATGTCAGGACTGAAGGAGAGGGTAGGAGGTGACAGCCAGATAAAAACAACAGGCGTCCCACCCTCCAATGTGGCACCTGCTCCTGGTGCCCACCAGTACCCCTTGACCCACCTCGGTGTCACCTGTGTTCGTAGCAGGTGGTGCTGGCACGCGGCTGCTGCGCACCTGAACCCATTTCTCTATTTGAAGCTCTCTCCACACCGAGTGAGCTCGAACCAGCATCGTCAGGCACAGACGCAGTGTGGGGAGCTGACCCCCAGAGACAAAATCAGTCCTGTCCCCGCAGAGGGTGAGACACGGTAGGTCCAGCGAGGCGACCCTGAGGCATGATGTCCAGCATGGATTCCCAGAATGTCCCCTGTGGGATCGATTCCAGTGGCCTAAGAAATCTGAACTGTTCTTGCCCAGTACTATGGGATTCAACATGAAGTACCTCTAATCTCAAGCACCTCAGATAACAAGGTTTGGTCTCATTCCTGAGACCTGACTGCCCACCACGAATCATCTCCAGCAACTGGGCTTCTTCGTCATTCATGGCCAACATCAAAGGTATCAGTGGCTTTCAGTCACAAGTGACAGAAAATGGAACTCAATGGCTGCAAGTAAAAAGGAACGCGTTGGTCCAGCGACCAAGAAGTCCAGGGCTGACGCCGCTGTGGCACCACCGTGTGAGGGTCACTGCGTCCTTAGGGCTGTGTCCTCATCTCTACCAATGTCCACTTTTGTCCACCTCTTGCTATCAGCAGTTTACTCAAATTGGTTCCTAAAATTGGCTGTCACGGTGCCCAGTAGGGATGAGAGCATGAGCAGTCCTAGTTAGAGTCCCCATGCCCCCTGGGCTTGATGCAGCTTAGGTCACAGCCAGGTGCCGCTTAGTGTAAGTCCCTCAGGGCTCCCTCCAGGAGCGGGGGTGGATCAGCCCCGTGATCACCACGTGGGAGGTTCCCAGAGGAGACTGTGGTGAGAGAGGAGGGAACGAGGCCGAGGCCGGGAGGGGGACAGGGTCCTCCACACCTGCCTGGAGCCCTGTCACTCTGCACTTCCCACCTTGGATGCACTTCCTCGTCTTTCACTGGAGCCCCTGCCTTCCCACTGGACTGTCCTGCAAGGGCCTACCTTGTGTTCTCCCACCTCCCCTGGGGAAGCTGAGTCCGGGAGTCTATGGACCAAGTTCCCGAAAGCCAGCCTTCTGGGCGTCTGCCCATGAAACATCACTTGAATTTCTCCTACTCAGCCCCACGGATCTCCCAGAAGGCTCTCTGGGGGCCTGGTGCTCCCCTAACTTGCCCATCAGCCCCGAGACCAGGTCCGTCCCCAGGCCAGGCCTCAGGTCTGGCTCCAGCCCCACCTCCTCCTCTACACCAGCTCAGTTTGTTGTGGGCTGTTAGGCCTGACCCAGGATCTGTTAAATTTTATAAAAATCCTCAAAATCATACATTTAGAAAGAGAGAAAATCTACTAAGAAGATTAATAGAGATATTCAAAAATAACCTACAGATATTATTTTGAAAAATGCTGATTTCAACTCTCTTCTAGAAAGAGCAGTAGACAATATACGGTGCTTTAGGAAAGGTGATTTTATTACTTACTAATGACAATTTAAGCAAAGTATCTTCAAATAAAGTTGTGTGATGTGATGAGACCAGGATGCCACTGAATCATCTCTCAGGTTCCTTCTAAGTAGAAGATCCAGAAGAGCATTAAATAATTCACCCATGGCTCATCTGTTTATTTAAGTCCCTACTTCTGAAGCTCCTGAGAACAGCTTGTACTTTTTTTATCATCTGAAACATCTCATCCGCAGACCCATTTATAACATTAAGCTGCTTTAAAATCCTTTCACCCTTTCTTAAGTTATTCAAAAACAAATTTTACCCTGTGGACCATCTGGTTATTATAAATATGACTATCCCAAGCCAGAATAATTAACATTTTATGGTACCAGGAATTAGCCCGTGGAGTCAGATTTCTATGAATGGTCGAGGTATGCTGGGCATATTCCTCGTTTCAAAGACAGTCTCTCCATGGAGACAAGTATTCCCTTTTTAAAATATTGCTCTCTTACAAGTTGCATTAAAAGAAAAAAAGGCAAGGGGAGAAACAGAACTAACGGGCTGGCGTGTGGCTCAGTGGTAGCGCACACGCCCAGCTGCATCGGTGATCGGTAAAGTGAAACAACTCAGCATTTGTGATCACACGCTTATTCAGCTTTCTTCCTAATGGGATCTATCTGTGTCAAGAAGAAAATTCTACCTTTGTCACCAAAAAGGAAAGGAAAATAGAATTTCAGACCTCAAAATGATCTCGAAGCTCTTCACAGACCACCAGACATCTGAAAGTCGTGCCAGGGTATTTCTAAAAGATGTAATCAGCTCACGGCTTAAACATGCACATAAAAGTTCTCTATTGTCTCCTGCAGATAAAATCTGTCTTCCGCAAAAGAAAAGGCAGTTGTATCTGATCATAAAGGCCAACCACACTTCCACGACTGCAGAGCAAATGAGAGAATAAATACAATGTCAAGATACCACTGGAGATTCGCTAGACGGGCCATCCTGTAACCTCAAAATCATTTTTCCTGTCTGGTGCTGTGGGTTTTTATTAAGGAAATAAAATAGTCCAGTATTTGGCAAACCAACTTTCTCTGATTCCCCAAACGTTTTCCTCCTAAGTGGAAATATTAATGCATTTCTTGTTTTTCATATCATGAAACTGAATTAGATACAGATTGACCTTATGTTTCTTTAAATTTCAACGTGTTTTGTCCCCTCCCAGTGACTGTTAAACACTGATACAAACACATGCCTGACCGTCCTGGGTATTTCAAATCCTGAGCAGTGTCACTTGTTGGAGGTGGGCTGTTGTCACTGCTGCGTTCTCACGGTGGCTTGGACACTGCTCTGTCACTGCATTTACAGTCTGTTCTGTTCACGTCCCTCTCTCCCGCCTGGTCCTCAGAGGACTGTGCTGATGCCTGACCAGTGAGCCTGTAGGAATCCTCCACACAGAAAGGCCACTGAGATGTGGCCCTGCACCCGGACACCAAGCCTTGTGATCTGGCTCCCGAGCCCTCCGGCCACTCCCCGAGAGAGAGAGTTAGCAAGCATGGCTCAGAAGAGGTCTCACATGGGTTGTCTTTGGCTCCCACAATATTTAAGAACAATTTGGACCAACAGTTTAAAATGTGGGTGGTTTCATACAGATCTGAGGATTTCAGTAGCTCTTCAAAAATCCGGAGGTCTCGCAGTGGTTGTCCCGATGTCTCAGGTGGTGTTGACTAACTGCTGCTGGCAAGCGTTGGCCCTTGCAGAAGGGAGATCCTCTCCTTTACCTCAGTCCCCACTGCTCCCTACTGTCTCCCCGACACCAAGAGCTGCTGTCAATAGCTGAGGCAGTAGTTATAAACGTATAACTATTTTATAAGGCAGTAGTTACAATTATATAAATAGTCAGTAGCTATTTATATTTACAGCAATTTTCTTTTGGTATATAAATATTTTTTCTATGCCCATGTTTTTGTGTTTAATTTTTTGTTTTTATTTTTTAACCAAAAAAAAAAAAAAAAAAAAAAAAAGGAAAGAAAGAAATTAAAATGAAAAATAACCCCAGAGAGCTACATGATTTGTGGTGGGGTAGGGGAGGGTGGGCAAGGATCCGGGGATTGAACTCAGGGACACTCGACCACTGAGTCACATCTCCAGCCCTAGTTTGTATTTTATTTAGAGACAGGGTCTCACTGAGTTGCTTAGTGCCTCGTTTTTGCTGAGGCTGGCTTTGAAGTCATGATCCTCCTGCCTCAGCCTCCCGAGCTACTGGGATTATAGGCATGTGCTACTGCACTTGGCCTTGTGATTTTTAAAGGAAGCCAACCTGCTTTGTTGGCCTGTTCTCCTGAGCTAGCTCAGCAGCCTTCTGGGTACCACATTCAACACACTCTGGCGTGTGCGCCACCATCTAGCCTGTCTAGCCAGTGTCCCCACCTCCAGTCTCTCCCCCACTTAATCTACGCCTAGTGTGGTCACATGCCGTCACTCTTTGCTAAGACCTTGGGGGGTGGCAGTAGGAACAGCGGTAGCCACTGTGGCAACACCAGCTGATGTCCACTGACAGCCAGTGACAACCAGCAGCCCATGCCACTCTCTGGGTCTCCGCCTGTGTTGGCACTTCGCTCTGCCAGCCCAGGGTCAGTCTGTTCTCACCAACTCTCTGCAGGGCCCCTCGGGAGCGCCTGGCTCCCTCCAGCACCTCTCCCCATTCCTCTCTGGGGCCCTTCCTGTTGGTGCTGCTACGGGGCCTGCACCAACCACCTGGTGCAGCTCACAGGACCAGAGAAGTCCCGCCCACAGACAGAGCTTCCACCATCAGGAGAAGAGGGCTACACAGTGACCTGGAGCGCAGGGCAGCCCCTGTCACAGTCACAGCCCTCCTGCGTCCTCCCCTCCCAGTCCTGCCCCAGGAGCACACCCCTGGTCTCTTGGGGGTGGGTCCTGCGCACGCACTGGCCCTGGCCCTGTCCCTGCTTCTGGGAAACTCAGTCTGGAATGTTCTACCTCCCCCTCCCTTCTTTTACTCCACCTCATGTACTCTGCCTTCGAAGGCCACCTCATCCTGTCACTCACCTTTTATTTGCAAGAGCTGGGGACCTAGCTCAGTGGTGAGCGCTTGCCAGCATGCACCAGGCCCTGGGATCCACCCGCAGCACCACAAAAAAAAAAAAAAAAAAAAAAAAAAGAAGAAGAAGAAAAAAAGGGGGCGGGGGAGGGAGGGAGAGAGAAAGACAGACACAGATGGAAAAACAAACTGGAGCTAGAGTTAGGGTAGTCACGGGTACTGGAAGGACACTGAGGTGTTCCCGATGTCAGGGGAGGCGAGGGCTGCCGTGGGGCCGAGGGCTCAGGAAACCGGAAGTGGCGCCCTCACACGCTCCCCCGTCCTCTCTTCCTCATCCCTCTGTGTGGTCCAGCGTCTGCAGGTAGCATGGGGCGTGGTGGACCAGAGTTCCTGGCACACATCTCCCATGGTGATGTGGCCATGTATTTTTTCTTTTTTGGTACTGGGGATTAAGCATCCCAGGGTGCTTTACCATTGAGCTACCCGCCCAGTCCTTTTTATTAGTTTTTGTGTTGTGCCAAGTTCTCACTAAGTTGCTGAGGCTGGCCTTGAACTTGTGATCCTCCTGCCTCAGTTGCTGGGATTACAGGCATGTGCCTCTACGCCCAGTTACAGTGGCCATTTTTATTTCCTAAAATTCCCTTTGAGTATTTCCAAGAGAAGGTTCCAACTGACCTGGCTTGGGATGCGTCAGCAGGAAGGGAAAGAAGGTCCCCAGGCACAGCTTGCCCGGCCTCCAGGGTTCACTCCAGGGAGGACTGTTGCAAGACAGGGCTCTGCCTCAGGGCCCTGCCCAATGTGACCTCCATATTCAGGGTCCCTGATCCTGGAAGGCACCTTGCAATTAAAGGGGGTGGGGCTGGGAGGCGAATCCCCACCCTGGCCCCGCAGAGCCCACACACCCTTCCCAGCACCAGTCTCAGCACCTTCAGCAGGTACTGGAGTGTCCCCCTGGGTGAGGCGGTTCCTGAGGCACACACAGTGGGGACTCAGCAAAGGCCACCAGCCAAAGCAGCACTCCCTCAACACTACTGCTGCAACAAACCCTGGCCCCACTCTGTCTGTTCTACCTTTGATCAAACACTCCCTAGGGCAGGGAGCATCTTACTTCTTCTCCTGGAGTAGGAGAGGAAATACTAGTTAACAGCATAACTTCAAGCTCTGCACGGTGGCGCACACCTGTAATCCCAGCACTTGGGAGGCTGAGGCACGAGGTTTGCAAGCTCAAAGCCAGCCTCAGCAATGGTGAGGCACTTAGCAACTCAGTGAGACCCTGTCTCTAATAAAATACAGAAAAGGGCTGGGGATGTGGCCCAGTGGTCGAGTGCCCCTGAGTTCAATCCCTGGTACCAAAAAAAAAAAAAAAAGAGAGAGAGAGAGAGAGAGTAAAACGTCACTCAATTTAGTGTTGGCTTTTCATTTGTGTATCAGTACCGCTTTTTTGATTATGACTAGTTCTTCCTTGGAGTCAAGCAAAAGTAAGCCTTTCTCCAACTGTTCCACGAAGGAAGACTTTTCTCTCTCGCTTTCAAAAGCTCTCACATTCCTTGTGTAACAAGCACTGTTGGAAATAATTGAAATAATAAGAAGAAAACTCTGTCAGCCCTCAGATGGTTGAACATCAACTGGCTGATGCAGTTATTTAACTTTCTGATCTATGTCCCTACAGAGTCGTTCCCACATGTTCCCCATACTCCAAAATAACACATGGCTTTAAAGTTGGCTCCTTCCCTCCTGTTCCCTTCTGCTCACACCCGTGGTGCACGTGGGAGCTGTCCCTGTGCACTCGATTACAGGAGAGCGGCTCGTGTGCTTCCTGCTGGTAATTACAGTCACTCTGACATTCATAAACTCTGTCCTGCTCCGCCCGCTGGCCGGACCCTCGCATGGGCTACACATCCTCGGTATAGCAGAACTGGAGCCCAGGAACAGTTCCGAGGCGTGAATACGGAGCTTGAACCCCACGGATGTTCACGATTTGATGTATGAAACTTCTTATTTCTCAAAACTTTAAAGACGATGTGCTTATAGGAATGATTTTAAAAGCTCATACTTTAAGTAAATAACAACAAAGTCAAACTTAAAGAAACATGTCATTTTGTGACAGCCTTTTGTCTCCTTAAGGCTTAAATCGTGTTTTGGGGTTTTGGGGTTTTTTTTTCCTTTCTTTGTGGTGTTTGGATCGTGTGCGTGTGCTCGTGCGGGCGGGGCCTTGTGCACGCAGCAAGCCCTCCAGCACCCCGCTGCCTCCCCAGGCAGCAAACCCAGGCTTCCTCTGACTCTTGTGATGAGCGCACGGCGACGTTGCCAGTCCTGTGCGCCTGGAGGTGCTGTGTGGATAACGAAGCCCACCTGCCCTGGGCACCTTAACCCACCTCAGGCCAGGAACGTCCAGCCAGCCTCCCTTCCCTCAGCCTTTTATCAGGACAGCACTTTGTCATCTGAGACAAATGGAAACAAGGCAGACTTCCGGCCCCAGGTACTGCTGGCCTCCCCTGGACCTCACTCAACTGCAGAGGACCTGCCTCCAAAGGGTACTGTGGAGGGAGATGAGGGCTCCAGATGTAGAGGTCAAGGGGTCCCGGGCCTCCACTTTGCAGAGGAGGAAAGAGCTCTGGCAAGACCAATGCTTGCCCAGGTGTGTTGAGTGATTTTCCCACGTGTGCGTACTCGTTAGTGATGAGCCTGCGTGACCTGGAACATCAACTCTCCTAGGAGAACCTCCTGATCTAAACAGGCAGCCATCTTGGGCTTACTATGGCCTCTACCCCAAATTCTGAAATGACAGGAACATATCCTGAGGTCTTGGTCCCACTCCATCTTGTGACACGTAGGCCCTCCCAAGAGCAGGACTCCAGATAGTGTGCACAGACTGCTTGATGTAGTTATTTAATCTTTCTTTTCCATCATCCAAATACCAACCCTTTCTTGTCTGCCCAGCCATATTGGTCAAACCAATCCCTCCTCCACGGTATGTTGTTTTGATCCTGTGGGAGGACTTACTTGTTAAACGAGTTTTATTTACCCCAGAATGGCTCTCATGGACAGCCGGGACAGGCTGGGGGAGGGCCAAATCGAGGCATAAAATGAAATCTATTTTGGTGTCTGCTTCAGAACTTGCAAGTAAGGGTGCTCAGAGGAGACATTCTGCTGGAGGGGAGCCTGCACTGTGGGCCTCTCTGTGCAGTGTCATTTGCATAGCAAACCCATTGTTCTTACATAGATTTGACAGGAAATGTGCTCTAGGCGGCTGTGGGAACAAGGATGGAAACCTGGCCAAGCCCCCCTTTGACACATCAATTGATTATTATGTTATTGTATTTGGCCTACGGAGTTCATCCAAAATTGGCTTTCACTTTCTCACAGTTTCTATCTTCCCAACCCCAGTCACAGTGGTCTTGGCCTTTTCCTGAAATAAAAACAGTCACCCCCATCTGGGAGTACTGCCCTGAAACACCCTACAAAAGCAACTCTAACAGGAGGAGAAGGTAGGGCCAGTTCATGCAGAGCTGACTCAACCGTTTCCCATTTTGAGGATTGATTAGAAAAGCAGAATTTCAATACTATGACTTACATGTACTTTCTCCACCATGGAAGGAGAGGGAAAGCGTGACATGGGAGACTAGAGATCTGACCTGGGCCTGCTTGCTTTCCTCCCGACTCCACCCTGACACATGGCCCTTAGCATCCAGTAAATAAGGCAGAGATTCTGGGTGAGTGGGTGGGTCGATTCACACCTCAGAGCAGACAGCTGTCCATCTCAGAAGAGCCACGCTGTCAGTTAGCTGGAGCAAATTGTAAATTCTCTGAAGTTTATACTTAAATCTCATCCAGATTGTTTTCCCTCTGTCTCCTCTCCAGGTACCAGCATAAAACAGGTGCTTAATAAATGCTGCCTAAATGAAACAGAGTTCTGAACTTGGTTAATCAACTCTTATGAAAACATCACAGTAGGCAAGTCTTTTCTCTACCCCAGATTACCTCAACTGGCCCTATCCTTTTCATTTCTATCTATGTTCCATCCTTCTCTTATTTATCATATAATTCTAATAATTATATGATTAATAATTTTATAATTGTGTTTTAGGAAAAATATGCCACTTATAGTTTCATATTTAAACTTTTTTATATAACGCAAGTTCTTGAAGACTTGTGTACATTTTCCAAAGTTTGTGAAAACATACTTTTTAGATATCCATAGTAAATAAACTGGCAATTTACAGTAGTCATTAACCCTCCTCCTAGCTCCATTGCCCAGGGGTGGTCTGGATAACCTCTCAGGACAGTTTGCTCGTGCCGTTTGCAAACCTGATCTGATGAATGCAATTGTGCACCTGCCTGGGTGGGTCACTCCAAAATTCACTTCATTGCAAATGCTGCCTCCTGGTTAGAAGAGGTGACTCTGAAGTCACTGTTGGGTTCAAATCCTGACTCTGCCACTTAGTCACCATATGACCTCGAACAGATTAGCCTCCCAGGCCTCATGACATGGAGATAAAAATGAGAGATAGATATGTAGATAAATAGAGAGATGGTAGATAGACAGATGATAGATGATAGATAGATAAAAGGGTTACAATAAAGATTAAATTAGATAACACATGCAAAGCACTTGGAATAATTGGGTATGACTTTTTTGTTTGTTTGGTGCTGGGGGTTTAACCCAGGGGCACTATACTTCTGAGCTACATATCTCAGTCTTTTTTTTTTTTTTTTTTTTTTTTTTTTTTTTTTCCGTTTTTGAGACACAGTCTTGCTAAGTTGTCCAAACTGGCCTTGAACTTGCGATTCTGCCGTGGGCTCTGGAGGTGCTGAGGTTACAGGCATGCACCATCATGCCCAGCCAAAACAAGCTCTTAAGAAATCTACCCATTCCTGTTCCCATCCCCCGCTCCATTTTTTATCAAGTATACATGTGAGAATTGCAAACTCACAAGTCTTACAAGTAAAAGAAACTTGAAAATCCACGAAGCCGGGGCTGAAGAGAGTCAACTCCTCCAGGTGTGTTGGTCAGCTCTCCCACCGTGGTGACCAGGGGGCTGTGATGAAGGAGGCCAGGCTCACTGGCCCGCAGACTGGGAGGCTTCAGTCGTGCTCACCGGGCCCGAGACTCTGGGCTGCGGCAGCGCAGCACACGGTGGGCAGCACGGAGGACGCTGCTCAGCTCGGGGCGTCTGGAAGCAGAGGAGAGCAAAGGCCGGGCCCCCACGTCCTCTCAAGGGCACACCCCAGTGACCTGACTTCCCTCCTCTAGGTCCCAGCCCTTGAAGGTTCCACTGCTTCCCAACAGTGCCAGGGCTAGGGACGGGGCCTTCGACGGGGGACATCAAGTCCCAAACTATAGCACCCAGCGATGTGATGGAGTGACTGAGGCGACCTGCAGGACGGGGCGGGGAGGGAGGCCTATGGTGACCTGGCCACCCTAGCTGCTGCTCAGAGTCCAGCTCACGCCAGTCAGGAGCTGGTATTCCTAGATATTCCAGCTTTCCAAGAGAAGCCAGAAATCCAGGTTCACAGGCAACGGCATCGTATCAATATTGACAGCTGATTAAATTCTTATGAAATGCCTTTTTGTTTTAAAAATATTGCAGCTTCTGCTTTAGAACCTGGAACCTAATCATATCTCATTTGAAAACTGAGAGAATGG